>JAJEJO010000203.1:123980-179528 GCA_020662805.1 Glaucomys volans | reverse complement strand
ATACAGTGGTTTGTGCTCAGCTGATGGATTGCTGTGCCACTTCATCATAGGGAAATGATTTCTGGGCTTATGGAGTTAAGCCCCTTGCTCCTATTTCACTATCAGAAGACATATCTTTGGCATGTCAGACCAGAAACTCAAGTTATCTTGCAATTTTTTTTTGTAGGATTAAAATAGCAACACAGTCACCACCACAAACTGGCATTAAGATTGTACCTCGAATGACTTGTGTGTGTGTGTGTGTGTGTGTGTGTGTGTTTGTGTTCATTACAGGAATGCTTCATATACTTGTTGTCAATGGCCTGTGTTTTTATTCCCAAAGGAACAATGTGATTTCCTGAGGAGGACTGATGGAGAAATAATAAAACAGAAGTTTAACATTCTGCTTAGGTCTGTGGGCCAAATCTGACCCACTGCCTAATTTTTATAAATAAAGTTTTATTGAAACACAGCCATCCATTTTTTTTTTTAAATGTGCTTTCTATAGATGCTGCTTTTATGTTATAATGGTAGAGTTGAGTAGTGACCCTATGGCCTGGAAGTCCAAAATATTTACTGTCCCTTTCACAGAAAGTGTGCAGAACCCTGTTTGGGAACCCCTGAGCCAGGGAACCACAGGTCTTTTGTAAGACTACCATGAGCTTGACATCTCTTGGGCTGTTGTTGGCATTTGCTCCTTGACACAGGCCCTTCTTTATCCCATGCCTCCTGTCAGCTGCCAGGTCTGTTGAATTTGACTTCAGAGATATCTCTCACACAGGTGCTCTTCTTGATGTCATGCCAGCAATAACATACTGAAGCCTCATTTCTTATCAGGACTGTCAAGATCGTTGCCTCACAGTGCCTCTCTCCTCACTCCATGCTATGTTATCACAGAGGGGCAGCTCCCTTGGCTCCCCATTGACCTCCAAATCAAGGCCACCTCAGTGAGGCCTTAAGGACATGTATCTCAGACTACCCATGGTGCTCTGAAGCCACGGGGTATTCCTCCCCTTTCCCCAGGGTGAACTAAACTCTCCCTCCACTGTGCCTCCTCAGTGCTACTGATCTTTGCTTCTGGAAAGTTATAATAATTCCTTCCTTCTCAAATTTATTAAGATCTAGTTTATCTTTGTATCCCAGGTCTTCTTTCCTCCACATACAGCCAAACACATGTTCTCATTCCCTTGAGCACTCAGGTGTGTGGGATTGAATTTAAAGCTGTAGAACTCACAAAGACCATGCCCACCAATGAGGAGACTAGATCTTTCATGTGTACCTACTGTGTGCCAGCTGCTCTGATGCATGACTTCATTAGGGCTCACAGTGATCCCGGACACTAGGCTCTTTTGACACAATGAAGATGGGAAGGAAATGAGTCAGGTGAGAGAACATGCAGTCAGGGCTTTCATTGGGGTTTCTACTGGGGAAAGGAGACACAGCTCCCACAGGAAGACAAAACTGGCTCTTTTAAGGAAAGGGAGCTCATTTTATTGGTGGAATGTTAATTGGCTTTAGGAGTTACTCAAGCATTATTCCCTGTGCGAAAGGTAAGTCGCTATTCAAGAGAACGCATGCAGGGCACCCTGACCCCAACCACACAGAGCTGATGCTGGTTGAGAGTAGCACATACCAAGCCTCCTGGGATCTGCTGTCAGGCCATGAGCCAAGGCCCAGAAGTGTATTTGCTCTTCCTTCCCGCAGTGGTTCCTGTCTCAACAGGAGCACTTATATCCAGGGCACAAGTGTGGAAACAGACGCAGAAGGATTAATTTGACCAAGTGTCCTCACAGACAGATTGGAACTCCAGACTCCCCTGCTACAAAACTTTACCAATAAGACTAGGTGGCAGCGTTGTTGGCATTTGTGCATCCACAACCCTCTGCAGTGTGTGCACTCTCATGTACCTGTGCATGCACACTCCTCCCCCTGCCTGTGTACTGGAGTCACCAGGGGAACACTGAAAATACGAACACACAGGCCCACCTCTCACATATTCCATTAGCCTTGGCGGAGGCTTGGGGAGCAGGCGATGGTTTCCTAAAATTTCCCAGGTATCTCCAGCCCAGGCCTCAGCTCCACCACCCAAGCCAGTGTAAGTGTGGACACATCTCTTGGGAGGAAATCTGAAGCTGCTGCTGCTGACCTTAAAAACCCCTCAAATGAGAATTTTTCTCCTTTTAAAGATGAGGAAGGGTTCTGATGCACCCTGGGTCCTCATGGCCTCCAGGTGCCTCCTATCCTAAAGTGTGTATTTCAGTACAGTACAAAGTCCTCCTTTTGGGGCTGAGCCCTCCTTCCTGCAGGTGGCCTGAGCATGATGCCCAACCCCCAAAGGTGAGCCTCCCAGTGTGTTCAGCAGGCAGGAACTGACTCTGTGAACTACAAATGAGGAGGAGGGACCTAACATTCATGTCAAACATAAAAACAAACCCTTTCATCTTCTAAATAGGAGCAGGATTGTTGAGGTGGGGAAAGCCAATCAAGGACCTTCTCAGACTTATCAAGGCCTGCTGAATCAAAAACTCAGAGGGGTGTCAGGTGTGGTGGTATATGCCTATAATCCCAGTGGCTCAGGAGGCTGAAGCAGGAGTATGGTGAGTTCAAAGCCAGCCTCAACAACTTAGTAAGACTAAAGAAAAGTGGGGGTGGGCTGGGGATGTGGGTCAGTGGTTAAGCACACCTGGGTTCAATACCTGGTACTAAAATCCAGACAAAACTCTGGCGGTGACTTTGTTGTCATGAAAAATGAAGAATCATAAACTTATGTTGATATGAGTGTGTTCCTAGGTGATCAGTGGCAGTTCAGCTCCAGGAGGGCATCAGACACTAGAGGCTCTGTAAACCTCATTCTAGGGCTGGAAGTATAGCCCAGTGGTAGGGTGCTTGTCTAGCATGTGCAAGGCTCTGGCTTCAATCCCCAGTACCATTAAGCAAATGCCTCCTCCCTGCCCACAAAAACCCCCTCTTTCTTCCAGGTGTTATCTGAGGGCTGGGGAATCTAGCTTTTAACGAGTGCTCCAGCAGATTGTAAAATGCAAATCATTTTTTAATCAAGGTAGTAGAACTCTGATAAACATTGCATTCTTTTTAATAATAACTTCCTTTCCACTTGGCCTGGGGTGAGGGCTTTTCCTCTTTCCTTCTCCCCCTGGAGTTGCTGCCCCTTCATCTCCAATTATCAAGATGTTTTCCATTAATCCCCTTACCCATTAAGTAAAGACAGTCATTCCTTTTCGAATGCAACTTCTTCATTGCCGGATTGCTCACTGTCACATAAAAGCCACAAGTGGCTTTTATGGCCTCATGCATACTTAATTAGTCCATCTTCTCAAAATTGTGTTTTAAATGAGTGAAGACATTAGCCTCTGATCTAATTGATCAACAAAGCATCATTTCAGAATGTTTGCATAACTTAACTGTGATGGACAGGCATTGCTGAGTCCTGAAAGAGGCCACCGGTCAAGGAGAGAAAGACTCAGCTACTTCCTGTCACTCGTGGGGGTGCTCTGCAAAGAGCAGGTTTGAGCCAGGACAAAGAGCTGCAGGCATTATCTTTCTCTAGAACTGATTGTTTTGTGTTTTGCCCACAGCTCTCTCTATCCCCACCACCCTTATCTGTCATCATAAACGGGCTCACCTGCATGGTATTTTATGATGGCTTGCACCTGCTGAAATGGAGCAGTTGTCAGGTGTCAGATCGGCTGCCTAGGGTGTATGTCACCATGCCTCATGGCAGAAATGAAATGTAATTTGTGCTTCAGTCCTTCCACCTACTTGGTGGAAGGCCAGCTCCAACTCATTCAGCCCTGCACCCCCATGGTGGAGATCACTGGGCACACCCACAGGTTTGGATCTTAAATGTCCCCCAAAGGCCCATGGGTTAAAGGCTTGGTCCCCAGCCTGTGGCGCTATTGGGAGATGGTAGAAACTTTAGGAAGTGGGGCCTAGTGAGAGGAAGGTAGATCATTGGGGGTGTGCCCTTAAAGGGGAAATTGGAACCCTGTCCTGCCTTTCCTCTCCTACTTCCTGGCCACCCTCAGGTGTCCAGCTTTGCTCTACCACATGCTGCCCACCATAATATACTGCCTAGCAACAGGGTCAAGCAACCATGGACTGAATCCCATAAAGCTTCCTTTATGCTGTTTATCTGAGGTGTGTTGTTATAGATGCAGAAACGTAACACACCACCGGACTGCTCAAAGTGACTCTGTCACATTTGGGTGAACCTGCTTAGATTCATCCCTGCCCCACTTCTGCATCTAGGCTGTTCTGGGTGCCTCTCAAGATAGCACGAAGGCCTTGGTGGAATCCCCTGAGGCCCCCCACTCGGCCTTTGGGCTGCCTGCCTTCTTGCTCTTACACTGCTTTTCATATTATCTACCTATTAGAGAATTTATTCTATTGTGTGTGTTTGTTTTATGTTGGAAAGAAAAAGATAAATGAAGCCTTTGTTGGGCGTATTTGAGAGCCATTTTAATGAGGTCAGAAGCAGCTAAACTTTTTTCAACAACTGCAAATACTTGGCATTTGAAAAATAACTATCTAATCATATAACTAGGGCTGAATGAGTTGGAGCTGGCCTGGCCTTGGCTTGGTTAGAAAGCACAGTGGAAGTAGGAATATCAATTTGAACCCTGGCGATAGAGGGTGTACATCGATGTTATACCTCTGTAGGGCTGGCCCACAGTGAGACCTCTGCAATGTGTTATTACGTTAGCCATGTTAGAATCAGCTGCTGAGCTTTCACAACACCCCAGATTCCAGGCTGCTTGCTGGACCAACTGAAACAGAAATTCCTCCAGAGACCATCTACCGGAAGTTGTCGATGCTCCTCATATGCTTTCAATCTTCAGGTGGGGCTGGGAACCACTGGGTTAAAGGATCCAGCTTAAATGTGTGTGGTGGAGAAGGAGGCAGAGAGGAATCAGCTTTTTACACTGTTCTTTTTAAAGTAAGAGTAAATGGAGGCATGCTGACCTTCACAGGTGCCTGCACATGTGTATGGAAATTGCAGGGAAATTGGGTATGCATGAATGTTTACAAATGTAAACATTTATACACTGGGAGGGAAGTGAGCTCCATGTGAGTCTTCTTCCTGCCTTGCCTTAGCAGCACACACCCAGTTGGTCAGCCAACCCAGCCCTATTGGCCTGAAATATAACTCTGCACCTAAAAATGCTTCTCACATCTTTCCTGTTCATTTCCACTGGCCCTGTATTCATGATGAACTTTTCTTTTCCCTTCCCCGCAAACATCTTGGCTATTTTCTCCATCCACATTCATTTTTTCATTCTTCCAGCATCCGTTTGCCATACTGGGTGAGACCCTTATGCTCTTTTAAAACCTTGGATGCTCCCTGTGCTCACAGTTAAATGATGGTTATGATAATAATGGCAATAACTAATGCTTACCTAACATTTACACATATGCATAGCTTATTCTTGGTACCAGCCCTAGGAGGTGGCATTGTTATCCTATCTTTTACATATAGGAAAGCTGAAGTGCAGAGTGACTTGCCCAAGATCACTCAGTGGTCCCAGCCCAAGAGGTCCAGCCCCAGAGCCCTGGCTTTGCCTGCTGTCCCCATTGTGCTTTGCTTCCTCTCTATGCACTCCTTCAACCAAAGGGACCAACAGAGTTTGCATACATTATTTCTAAACATTATTTCTAATTGTCACACCTTTCCTGCCAGGTGGAAGTCATAATTCCTAGTTCACACAACCAGACTTAGAGAGATTAATTTGAGGCCACAGAGCTTATTAAGGAAGTAGCAGAGGTTCACCAGGTTTTTCTTACTCCATGATGTGCATTCTTTCTAGCACACCTCATGGGATGGCCTGAGTTCCTCATGGTGGGTGCTCTCAACCCTGCTCCCAGCGATTCTCCATTCTGAACTGCTTCTGCCAGCTTTGGCTCATGCCCTTTCCTTTGCCTAAAGTGTTCTTCCCTACCAGTGAAGGCCTTGATCAGAGGCCATATCTTATGGCAAGGATGCTTGGATTTCCTCTAGCACCCTTCATGGAACCTGCAAAGGAGAGGGAAGCTTACTCATCTTCCCTGTACCTTAAGAAACCCCATAAAAAGGCATCTCTGCTTGGTCCCCCAGTGTAAGGATTGTTTCTGGAATGGAACCTCTAGTCAATTTGTTACAGTTGGGTGTAGCTTGTTACAGTTGGGTGCACATATACCTTCCCATTAGGTGGCCTTTCAAAGCCAGGTGCCTTTTTCTCATTTTTTCCATCCTTTGTGTCTAGGGCATTGCCAGGCAAACAGCAGGTGTTCAGTAAATATTTGTTAAATGTAGAGTAGACAAGAATACAGAGTTGGGGAAAATCATAAAAATATTGCATCTGAGGGTCCTTGGTAGGGCAGTAATGTTTAGAATAATCAGGAGTGTGTTTACCTGATGGCCTTTAGGGAACCTATATAGTTTGAAAATTTCCAGAGGGAACCAGAACTAATAATTATCCTACTAAGATAATCTAGCTTGTCTGTTTGCCATTTAGGATCTTGTTTATTTTACTTAGGCTTTGCTGACCCCCTAAAAGAGCCTGTGGCTCCTATTGCTTCCCAGCATGAATGTATAGCGTGCATTTGCATAGGGTATATGCATACTGTGGACTTTCGGATTTCTTTGCGACTTCATGGGCTCTAAGTGGTGGAAGCACCTGGGATGGGGAAAATAGAGCTCCCAAAGACAGAGAACCCTCAAGGTGCAAACAGGTGTCCAACTGTCTTTGCTACTATGAAAGTTGAATTGGGGTTATCATACTCGTAAATGTTTTTTCTGATTCTTTGGGTTTCCATCTGCCTTTTTGCAACTGGTACCAATGCCAGGTGGGTGGGCAGGTCCAGGAAGGGCAGGGAGACGCCCCTTTGGTGACCCTTTGGATAGGCTTTGAAATGTCCTTTCACCTCTCCCAGGTGAGTGTCCTGACCACCCTGGAGCGCAGGTTCAACCTGCAGAGTGCAGACGTGGGCGTGATCGCCAGCAGCTTCGAGATCGGAAACCTGGCGCTCATCCTCTTCGTGAGCTACTTCGGGGCACGTGGACACCGGCCGCGCCTCATCGGCTGCGGTGGTATCGTCATGGCGCTGGGCGCGCTGCTCTCGGCGTTGCCAGAGTTCCTGACCCACCAGTACAAGTACGAGGCTGGCGAGATCCGCTGGGGCGCTGAGGGCCGTGACGTCTGCGCTGCCAACGGCTCAGGTGGCGACGAGGGGCCCGACCCTGACCTCATCTGCCGCAACAGGACGGCCACCAACATGATGTACTTGCTGCTCATTGGGGCCCAGGTGCTCCTGGGCATCGGTGCTACCCCCGTGCAGCCCCTGGGGGTCTCCTACATCGACGACCACGTGCGGAGGAAGGACTCCTCGCTTTACATAGGTAGGAGCTGCCCCTACTGGGTGTGTGCACATGCAACCAGTGTAGTTGACCATTGGGACAAAGGTCAGCCTAGGCACTTTGGTGTTGCTGGGGCACTGATTCTCAGTCTTGTCTGCACATCTGCAGGTTTTGAAAAATACTGATGCTGATGTTTCCCCCCTCCCCAAATTCTAGTGTAGTTGATCTAGGGTGTAACCTGGGGGAGGAGCGTTTTTAAAAAAAGCTCCCCAGGTGATTCTCATGTGCAGAATTTAGCTCCACTGTGCTGGAGCCTTAGCACACTTCACAAGGGAAGACATGGCCATGAAAAGTTTTTGTATTTTATCTTTGTGTGTGTGCTGTTTGCTCTTAGTCACCAGTCAAAACAATCTCCTGGGCAGTGTTCTTTTTGAGCTCAAAAGGACAGTGTATTGCTGGCATTTGGTATAATTCAAAGTTAGTGATTTCTGATCATGTTTTCAATAATGTGGGTATGGGTAGGAACTGGATATTTAGGAAGAAACAAAGGATCTGCATATTTAAGAGAATTATTTTGCACTGTCCTAGTTTCTGATATTTTATACTGGAAAGACAGAGGCATTTGCAGGTTAGGGTTAACAGTGATGTGGCAAGTTGCTTAGGGGGTGAATAGTGTCCTCATCACTACTTGTGAGCACCATTGTATGGTTTTGGAAGGTGAGGGCTGCCCTGTTGAGCATCTCGATCTTCTTATTCGCCAAGTATAATTTTGCCTCCTATATATAAGCTCTTGGGTTGTTCTGACCCATCCCCAGTCACTGAGTCCTAAGCTTTGAAACAATTAACTCTGTCTGGGGAAGCTTTGTGCCTCCTGAATGCAGTGTACCTTGAGGTGTAAAGTTAATTATAATATGTAGGTTTAAGTTAAAATAGAATTGAACCAAATTTAACATAAAGCTTCATGTCTGCAAGCTTGCACCTGTCGCTGGTCTTCCTGCACCAGAATGCTGGTCTTCCTCTGTGGCTTTCAGTCCCAGCTGTGGAGTGGAGGCCTTGATGAATAACTATGTGGCAAATGAATGTTTCAGCTCCCTGTGAAGGGAGGCTGTGGATGGAAAAGGTAGAGAGTATATGTCTTCCCATCCAGGGCTGGAGCACCAGTGTCCTAGTTGTGACTCACCTACCAGACAAGGAGTAGGAGAGAGGACTGCTCAGCCAAGATGGCTGCTCCCTCATGTGGTTAGGAGGGGCACAGTGGTGGTGGGGACTGAGGTAATCATTTAGCTTTTGTTACTGGTAAAACTTGAGTGAAAGGCACACCATGTGAATCCATTGCAGACCAGGACCTAGACTACAGCCTGTAGCTAGGAAAGGGCTCCTGAGCTCCAGCCAGACAACTGGGCTCCAACTTGACTGCTGTCACCCTAGGACTCCAGTGGAGTTGTTTTCTGGTAGCAATAATAGCAAGCAGTTAAATCAGAGTGCAGGGAAGAAGTGGAGAGTGAAAAGCTGAGTTCTTATCTCTGATGATAGAATTAAATAGAAAAAATCTCTCCCAGTAATTGCCCCTGAAGCCACACTGGTACTGTCCCCTCTGCTTGAGTCTTGCAGCTGCAGTCTCTGAATCCTTTTTTGGAAGGATATTCTGACAAGTTAGGCTCTGATATTTCCTCCACTGCATGGATTGGCTTGTATGTGCAACACTTGAGGATGAGGAAGTGTTTTGGCATTGCATGTGGGAGTTGGAAGTGTGGACAGTATGGCTTGGCATTCTTGGCAAGGGGCCTTCTTCAGTTATGAGGTGTGGTCTGTGGGATTTGCAGGAGTCTTTGGTAGAAAGAGGATTTTAATAAAATTTCTACTTGGACTTCTGTTTTTCTCTATGATAGTTAAATATTTGGTTGAGTGTCTGTCTATGGTGCGTGGACAATCTTAATGGCTCTTTTCTTTCTGACCAGATTCCAAAATGTGTCAGTGTACACCTGTGGAGATGGCTGCTCTGAGTCTCTCTGAAATGATTTCATGGGTCTGCTTATCAGGAACAATAGAAAGTAAGCCTTTTGCACAGATTGGTCTCAGTAGGTGGCTTTTATTCCATGATGGATCAAATTCTCCAGGAACAATTTAAGAAGACCATAGAATATGCAGAGAATAACTGGTTCTTTCATTTACTGTATGAGCCATAAAATAGTGTTTGTGATCATGAGAATGCTTTAGCATTATCTCCTCTAATTGGGCACTTGTTCCTGAAGCCACTTAACTTTGCTTCAGGAAGAATCAATAGGCGTCTATATGGCCTAAGAGATGAAGGACATCTGAAGGAATGACCTGGGACCAAAAGTATAGATGTGAACTCATTGGGGTACAATGATATGTGTGTATTCTCTGATTCCAGCTCCTGCAAAGCTGGTCTGGAGAGAGGCCTATGAATCATTTGGTCACATGCCTGAAGTGTGACACTAGACTAGGGATCAAAAGGATTGTAAATATTGCACATATAAAACAAAGGCTTGTTCACAAACAGTCCTTTCTTGAGTGTGCTGGGGGAAAGAGAATGAGCAGCATGCCCTGCCCAGGCTGCAGGTCATTGGTAAAGAGACCTGCCTCTGGGTTGCCCACATGATAAGTCACCAGATGGGTGCAGTGGGTTCATTTGTGGCTGGGTCAGAGACCCCTAACACTTAAAGAACAGTGAAGTTATCTAGCTTGAGTGAAGTGGATACGTCCCACTGCAATGACTATTTGCTTTGGCCTCTTCTGGCCCAGCTGTTGCCAGACTCCTGAATTCCTGGATGGGCCCTTCACAAGGGCCTTCTCTGGCTGCCTCCATTCTGTAGTCAGTCCTTTACAGTGTCAGAAAGGAGCCTGA
Organism: Glaucomys volans; assembly: GCA_020662805.1. Taxonomy (NCBI): domain Eukaryota; kingdom Metazoa; phylum Chordata; class Mammalia; order Rodentia; family Sciuridae; genus Glaucomys; species Glaucomys volans. The sequence goes on along the minus strand of JAJEJO010000203.1, from coordinate 169,329 downwards.
GGAGCTTATTACCAGGGGACAAAACTGGATGAATGAGGACTCAGCTCTGCTGGCAGGCTTTTCAGTATAGCACCATTGCGGAACTCAGCCTCACAGGGTGGCTAGATAATGACTCGTGGGTGGCACGTGGCACTTTTTGTTCCTAGAGGAACTGAATGGGCAGGGTGTTGGTGGAAGCCATTTGGTCCCCACTGAGGTCCAAGAATTGATCCTTTGGGAGTCTAGTCATGTCCCTAGCTAGCTCCATGTTGTGACCTTCCCTTAGTGCAGTTTTCTTAGCTGTCCTTTGTTTTTCCAAATTTAAAATACAGCAAGGCATATTCGCCTTTTTGGGGTGGGGATGATGTAATGGGCTACTTGACTGTGTTCTTTCACTAGATTGCTACATCAGTTGATTATTGCCTTTTTTGTTTTGTTTTTTGAGGGGGAGGAAAAAGGTGAAAGAATGGCAAAGATTTTTAAAGTAACTTCATTCCTAATTAAAAAGGTTTCAAGTTTACTATTGAGAACTTCACAAAAGCAGAAAAAGAATAGTTAATTCTAGTTTTGTGGTATATGTCATTCTAGTCTTGTTTTCTGCATTGGTATACTTTTTACAAAAAAGTATTTATTATAACATTTTGTAATGTCATTTATTTTAATATTTCATGAGCATTTCATCATGTAACTAAATATTCCATGATGTTATTGCTGCATGCATAGTATTCCCTTGTGAATATATACCATGCTATTTATTGTTCTTTATTGTTACAAGTTAGTTTTCAAACCTTTTTCTATTTCATATGAAACAGACAGGTAACTGTTATTCTTAGAGGTTAAGTAACTTGCCCAGATCATTTATCTGGATGGGGCTGGGCTCTAGGCCTGAGAGTGCTACTTATTTCTGGTGCCTCTGAGATCTGCTCACAAGGCATGGGTTGGTTTGGGAGTCAAGGGTGGTGGATGGTCCAGAGTCAGGTACAAGTTCCACAAGACACCCTGAAGCCTTCAGAAAATAAAATTCCTGGGAGCCAGGAAGGTGGGAAGATAGCACTGCGCCTCAAATTCAAACCAGGAGTTGCCATTGGTATGGAGACTGAGTGTCAAAGTCAGAATGAAGAGTTGGGGTTAAGATTGGGAGACAGGAGGGTCTTCTTACTAGTAGGGCCAGGGTCCAGTCAGGATTCTGTGAGGAGATCACACCCCTGGTTCATAGTGCTTTGAGTAAAAAATAGGTGCCAAGCAGAGCTTAGACTTCTGTAACAGGGAGCTGATATATTTCAGCTCTAGCGGTGTGGACACTAGAGTTTCATATGGCCATTCATTCCATTTTTCAATTGCAATAGACATTTGGAAGTTTTCCTTAGGTTGTGTTAGAAATCTGCCTTCTTATAACTTTCCCCACCCTCCACACCCTACTGGTTCTGCCTTCTTGGACCCACCATGAAAACTACTGATGCTTCTGTATTTCAGTGACCTTGCCGAGCACCAACCTTACATGGGTAGGGAGGGATTGCCTAAAATTTAGTTCTTCTGTGCTAAGATCTTGTTTCTTAATAGTTTTCTGCCATACCTTCGCTGGGATGCCAAGGGCAGGAAACAAAACCAGGGGCTTTAGGTTTGTCTTACTTTTTTAGGGTGTCTCTAACAAAACACTGCATACTGGGCAGCTTAAACAACAGAAATATATTTTCTTATGGTTTTGGAGGCTGGAAGTTTAAGATCAAGGTGGCAGCAGTGTTGGTTTCTCATAAGTCTCTCTCCGTGGCTTGTAGAAGGTTACCCTATTGCTGCCTGTTTGCATGGTTGTCCCTCTGAGCCTACATGACCTTGGGACCTCTTTCCCTCTTCTTACAAAGACATCAGTCAGGTTAGGTCAGGGTCTACCCACATAATCTGATTTAACCTTCCTGACCTCTTCAAAAACTCTATCTCAAATAATTTTTTAAGGATGTAAGCTTTATTTTAAAAGTCTTTTAAATTTGAAATAATCTTAAAATCACGAGTTGTTGCATAATACAGGGAAGTGCCCTGTTTCCTTCATCTGGTTTCCCACAGTGTTAACACCATGCATAACTACAGTTCATTATGGAAACTGGTAAGTTGGGCTAGGGATGTAGCTCAGCCATAGAGCCCTTGCCTGTCCTGCTTAAGGCCCTGGGTTTTGAGCCCCAGCATCACAAAATAAAAACAACTAAACGTGTGCGTGCGCTCCACCCAACCCCCCAACCAGGGCTTTAACATTAGTGTAATACATAGAGTTCATTGATCTATCACAAGTTTTATATGCACTATTTGTGTATGTCTGGGCCTATAGAATATCTTGCAGTTTTTCCCATGCAGACGATGTAGTTTTAAAAACAGAGTAGGAGTGAGATGAGACTGGATGATTTTGCAGGTGTTTGGCAGACACACACACATATCCACTGCACCATCAGGGACAGAAGAATGGCTGGCAGATTTCCCTGAGAATGGCTATTGCAGAGAAAAGGGGAGTTGACTAGAGGAAAGTGGTACCTTGAGGAGGGTTTCTTGTGGTGGACCTCCTGCACTCCTAGGGAGAATGAGGCCCATTCTCCCTAGGAGAGAGTGCCTGATGGTACAGAATAATTGCTCCAAGCCGAGTAGCACATATATTAGACACGAATGGGTCATGTTTTCTTTATCACTTATATTGAAACCCAGAGCAGCCCTCCGTGTTATAGTTAATGATGCAAAGAAAATTATTCTCAGATTTCATCTGCCAAGTGTTTGTTTAATACAAAGGTCATAAGAATACCAGCCAGCAACCAAAGAGAACCAAATTTCGTTTCCGAGCCCTGGGAGCAAAGAGTTATTTTGCTTCTGATGAGTTTTTATTTTAACTTGACATTGGGTAAAATGCGTTTTAACTCTCCAAAGAGTGTGGGTCGGATATGGATCAAACACACTGTGACTGTAGTTCTTCTGAAAAAATAATTAAAAAGCCATCCCTCCTGGGAGCAAGCATAGCTCGTTATATTCTTGCAACTTCATTGATATTGAAGTTTCACTCATTAATTTCTTTTTCTAGAATAAATGACACTGTAAAAGTGGTCAATTTGGTTTGGCCATGCTCCAGACCCTCTCCCTGGCTGCTGGTCACATGCCATTTTCAGTGTGTTTTTAGCAACGTGCTAGGAAACGTGCTGTGGCTCTTATCTGGCACCTCCATATTGCCTGAGCTGGTAGGTGTTTTTTGTTTATTTGCAGCGACTATAATTCACACCCCATGGTTCTTGGAATCTCTGCTGTGCTCACTGCCTGGGTGGCTGTAGACACTCTGAGAGGGGCTCTGGAGTCCAACTGTTTTGAGATTTGAATCCTGGCCTCTCTGTGCATCTGCCTCCAGGATATAGGATGAGTTTCTGCTTGCCCTAAATTCATTCATTGCCTTTATCAGCAAAATGAGGTGGGTTTTGCATGCAAGACAGATTTTCTCTGAGCATTGGGTATTGTGTACATGGAGGAGCCCAGATATCAATGAAAACTGCCCCAATCATCTTCATTACTACAGCATCTCCATTTCTAGATGCAGAAACTGAGGCATGGATAATGATCGTGTTATCTCAATAAGGTGGCAGGTCTTTGATAAGAGTTGTTGAATCCTGATTTTCAGCCTGGGATATAATTCATTTTCCAGAGCCAAGAATAGCAACCTTTTCAGTCGTGAATTAAACCAGTGGGACACTCTTCCTGCAGACCCCCTCCTGTGGCTAACCTCAAAGTAGATGAAGTGTTAATGCTGCTCTAGGCAGCAGGGGAGCTGGTTTTTAGTAATTTGGAGGTGCTTCAGAGTATGGCCATTACCCCAATGTGATAGATTGAATGGTTTTCTGGGTTCTACCATGTTGCTTCTTAATTTGGGAGCATAGTGGCTTGATTTAAAAAAAATGTATAGTATTTTATTAATATTGGGAAAAAAACCATAAAATGAAAGCATAAATAATTTATAATCTAGGCACTTGTAGAAAATTACTGCCAATATTTGGGTATATTTCATGCCACCCTTTTTTCTTTGTATATATTTCTGCTTAGCTAAGGCCATGCTATGCATAAGCCTACTTTTCGTCAGTTGGCATGCTACCTATTGACTATTCTTTATCCACAGTGCTCAGGACCAGAAGTTTTCAGATTTCAGAGTTTTTCAGATTTTGAAATATTTACATAGACTTTACTGAGTGAGCATCCTTACTCTAAAAATCCAAAATTTTAGATGCTCCAAAATCTGAAATTTTTTGAGCATTGGCACAAAGAGTTTTCAATTTCAGGACATTTTGGATTTTGGACTTTTGGACTAGGGATGCTCAACCTATAAAAGCTTTTTTTCTATATCATAAATGATGTACATCATTTTGGATAATTGCATAATATTTCATCAGTCTTCGAAATGCTGGAATTTGCTCTTTGGACTTTTAGTTGATGAATGTGTTTGTGGCTTTAGCTTCATCTACATTTGCTGAAAACTTTTTGAGCTCCGTACTTCAGATAGATTCAGTGTGAGTTGAAACCTGCCATTTGACCTTGCCACAACTTTTTCCAGAAGATAGATGAATGAGGCAAAATAGTGTTGTGCACACAGGCTCCGGGCTGGCCACATCTGTGACTCAGGCGTTGCAATTGTGCGTGCTGGGTGGCTCAGTTAACAAATGAGCAAAGCAGCCTCTGTGTAGCTTATGGGAACCAATGGCGCTTGCCTTGTCCTCAGCTGTTCATTGCCAGTGGGAATGCACAGTCAGTCTTTCCAGATCTTCCAGCTTTTTAAAAGAGACTAGATATCATAGTTTTCAAGAAGACAGAACTACTAACTCATGAAATCCCTTAAACATTGGTAGATTGCCATTTCGGGCTCTTTGCTTTAGACTGTTAATTTCAGATTGCACCCCCCTCCCTTGAGAAGCAAATAAATAGAACAAGAAAGAAAGGAAGCAAAGCTGTTGCACATTGTGCATGCCACAGCCAGAATCAGCAGTGTTCTCTGCTGTGGTTCTGACTCGTTGGGGCATTGGGTTTGAGGAAAGGTATGGGGGCTTTGGCACAAGCACAGGACTCAGTGGCAGGCACTAGGGAACACTTGCTGCTACTGGGCCCCTCAGGAGCTATTTTGGCTGACACCCTTGCCTACTGCCTTATTAGAATGGAAATCCCATTTTCCAAGCTAACGGTGGCTGGATAAAGAAAAATGCTGTCATGGTTGCCCAAAGAGAGCATTATAACGGAAGAACCAAGAGGTGGGTCCCTGTGTATGGTGTGTATAAAAGCATCTTTGCCAAGGGGCATTAGAACATAGCTTTGAAGTGTTTGATAGACTGGATGTAGGATCAGAGAGACCCTGGACAACCTAGAGAAATGTGAGGGTGCTTCCATGGGAGTTTTCCTTCCATAAAAAGGTTAAAGACTCATTTTCGCTACTGCCTCCTTACTGCACCTGCTTGGTGAATACAGACCTATTTTCTTTTCAGCTGCAGCATGGGTATTGTTCTTAAATAAAAAAAGATTTTTGAAATACCCCCACATCCCCTTACTTGCATTCTTTTTCTTTTGTTTATTTCTAAACTATTTGAATTGTTTTCATTTTGTTCTTTTTGTCTCCAAGAAGGATTCTGTGAGAATAGATGAAGTGAAGGGTTTAGTTTCTTTAGAGAGTTGTGATTTGCTGTGGTTAGTGCTGAGGTTGGAGGTTAATGGACTTCCTCTTCGTGGCAAGTGAGTTCTTCATTGTTAAAGTGTTAAAATGCTTCACATAAGCATCTTTGTTTCAGATATTTACCTTTGACTATCCAGCACCTTGTTTTTTCACTAGGAAACAGCTTCTCCCTTTCCAGGTGGTTGCTGTGGGCTGCAGAAGTGATCTTATGGTCCAAGCATGACCAGTCATGACACAGAAGAACTCTGGTCTACAGTGATTGACCCAAGGAGTAGGCCAATTGAAGTCCATGGAATTAGAAAAATGGACTCAGAAAATGACCACCTTCTCTTCTAGAACTGTGCTGTAGCTGCAAGAACTTTAATAAAAGAATTTACATACAGTCCAATATCCATCAATGCTGCCATGTGCAGAGGACTTGCCTAAAAATGAAGACTCTGCAAAAAAAGTAGAACAGGGAAAAAGAGAGGGCTGCATGGATACAGCTGGATCCAACCCTGAAAATCCCAGGTAACTGAATACACAAATTGTCCTTTCCAATATTTGTAGCAAGCAGGGGCCTCATCATGCTTGGATACCCTGTTATATGATGTCGGAGCTGGATTGGGTTATATGCCTTGAGATTTGACCAAGCACCTTCAGGTGGGGGTAAGTGCATGGGAAGTGGTTGCCCTGTGATCTAAGTGCTGGCTCTTCACAGTACCAACCAATTCACTGTGATACTCAGAAGAACCCTGACCCTGTATGTAGAATAAAAAGGGTTAGGTTGAAAGTTCTGGCTTAGTTCCACTTTTCACGATTTCATAACCATTTAAGTTGCAAGTTATGGACCCTGAGGCCAAAAGTAATGCCTGCCTCCAGCCCTTCTCCCTATCCATTAACACTGAATAAAAGTATTTAAAAATAACCTGTTGGCAGGCTTTGTACAGGAACAGTGTTTAATAGCAAATTGCTTATGTGGGCAGGAGAGCACTGAGCACGTGCAAACTACTACTCAATGGCTCTGTTTATTGAATGGAAGAAACATAACCAACCCTGGCTCCTTTACATGCTTGCAATCGCCAGAGCCACCTTAACTCCCTCTAATGACCTCATATTGTCAGGAATGAATAAGCTAAATGAATATGCTCCATTCCCAGCATGGCCTTACCATTTCATTCCTGCCAAGCATAGCGTGTGTGTGCATGCATGCACTTATTTTAGCCCATAAATAGATGCAACCTGAAGATCCCAAAGCCTTAGGTGGCTAATGGACACTCATAAAAAACTTAAATGCTTTCTTTAAAGCTGGGATTGAGGAATATGGCTTGAGAACATCAGGAGTCATTGAGTGCTACCTAACAGGGCTTCTTGAAGCTGGGGTCCCGAGATGTACTTTGAGTAGGTGGGTTGATCCACATCCTTCTCAACTTACATGGAAATTGAGGTATATATGTGTTTTTGTAGATCTCAATGAGGCGCCAAAAGGTTAAAGCTACATAAAATGCTAATGGTGGCCAGACCTTCATGACAGGCAATTTGGGGTGAGATTAAACCAAGATAGTTGAAATGGGATAGGCTGTAGAGAGTGACAGATGGCATTTAGGAACTGGGATGTCATTCACTGTTCAACTTTTAACTTGATTTGCTCCCCAGAGAGCCACTGTACTTACAACAGGAAATGTTGGAGCATCACTTAGACAACTGGGGGTGAAAAGTCAGATTGTATTCCCAATGGCATTGGAGACCCCCTTGGCCCTCTTCTTTAATGCTTCCCACTCAACTCCCCACAAGAAATTCCTTTGGGGCCAAAATTTTCCATTCCTTCTTTTAGCCTATCTGTGGGTATTTTTGGGTAATATTCAGCAATTTTCTGTGCTGGTTTGAACTGATGCACAGATAGGAAAACCAAAACTTTTTGTTGTTGTTCTAAAAGCAAAAGCATTTTTTAAATAGTGCATTGGGATCATTAATAGAATCTGAACTATCAAAGTCAAAACTTTCCATGCTTTCTTACTAAGAAAAATTCCCTTGGGAGCAAGTAGAAACAAGGACAGAAAGTTGTGAGGAACCTACGCAATCATCAGGGACATGAGTGAACTGGGCAAACTTTTGTTATTGGCAAAACTTTTGAGGGATAGTTGCTGCATTTGAGAGCCTCCTCAATGTGTAAAAAATGGTTTTTATAATGTTACCTCCCTTTTTGAGTGGGGAGGGGTGGTACTGAGGGGCTCTCTGTTTAGCTTTTCCTGATCTGTATCCAAGGGCAGAGTCTTTCTCTCTGCAGTGTTCTAAGCATTTGATGCTAGTGCATGTGATTTCTTGCGGCTTCCCTTTCTAGGCAAGATGTTATTAGCCTAAGAACATTTTTGTTTGCCCACCTGCCTTGTGGGTTGTTAATGGAGTTTGTAAAGGGAATTTGGGTTCCCAGCAAGAGGCCTCATTAGCACAGCAAGGATCTAATAGATTCTGGAATTGTGTATGGACACTTGGAACCTTTTGAGACCCAGTGGTGTCTATTATTAGATCTAAATCATTTTGCCTACTCTGACCTCGTCTGTACATTTGAATCATGGGGCAAAGAACCTTGCCTCCATCCAGGTTGGGATCCACCATATTGATTTAGGTATATGTTAATACTTGTGATTCTAAAGATTGAAAGCCTGCCAGGCAGAACAGAGAACACCAGGTCTCCCACATTGGTGTGTTTTGTTTTATATTTTAGTATTGGTCTTGCTATTGGTTGTGAGCAAGTCTCTAATTTTAGGATTCATTACTGTCACTAAGAAAATTGAACAACTATTTACTCAGACAAGTGTATTAAGCACAAATGAATTTGAATAATGACCATAAGAACACTGAATACACTAGGTCCCTTTTATGGGGTCCCAGCAGTGGCAGACAAAGAACAGGTAGTTTGCAGGAACTCTCTCATGCCCTTGCACATAGCCCAAGGAGATAGGGGTTGTTATTTTTATTGCACAGATTATCAAAAATTGGAGGTTGAAGGAGTAGGGTAAGCAATTTGTTCAGCGTCCTACACTAGCAAGTGTCAAGGCCCAAGTGATAATCCTGAACTCTATCATTCAGGCCCATACTGTTCCCACACTATGCTTCCTCTTCCCTACTCTCTGACTTGCTTATGTCCCCACCGGGATAAGACAACACCCCAAGTGTGATAAAGTGAGTATCAATAGTGACTCACCCAGTGACTGAATTATTTATGCCTCTCTTTGGTGTACTGCACACCTGGGGCCTTTCATCATTGCGGCACTAATGTATGCAGTGGGAGGCATTTCTAGGCCAAGAGAAGCCCAGGGTTCTCAGGCTCTGGTTCCATGGGAATGTTTAAAATGCTCATCAGATAAAACTTCGCTCCTACAGAAAAACCACGTGAGTTGTTGTCAACGTCTCATTTCAGTAAAATGAGAGAAGCAGGCTCACCAGATGGTTTCGTTTACATTTGAGGCCTCACAACATTTAAATGGATGCCTGTCCATCATGGTTGTGCACCTTGGACTTGAGGTTTTCACTGCCGGACTTGGTTGAGCCCCCTTTCTCTTCTGCTGTAAGTCAGGTGTGACTTTAACTACCTTCTAGACCACAGCTGAGACTAAAGCATCCACATAGCTGGATGCTGATCCAACTGCATGTGTTAAAGGCACACTTCCTAAAGTCTTTCAGAGAGCTTTTTGTTGGCTTTTAGAAAAGTGACAGTCTGGCCCACCTGGGTGCCAGGAAAGAGGACCCACAGAGCACAAACTGAGTGACCAGGGGCTCCATTTATAAATACTGACACAAATTTAGGAAGATGCAGACTGAGCTTCTCTGGTTTGAACCAGATTCATGTTTATGTTTCCAGACCATTTTTCAAAAAAAAAAAAAAAAGCTTAATTGTGATAAAATGCATACAACAAGATACCATCTTAACTATTTTAAAGTTCATAGCTCAGTAGTGTTGTTATTCAAGTTGTGTGCAACTTTGTGAATAACTTTTTCATCTTGCAAAACTGAAACTCTGCCTGTTAAACAATTCCCTTCCTCCCCAGCCCCTAGAAAATACCATTCTACTTTTTTTTTTTAATTTAGATTTTTATTTTTGGTATTAAGATTGAACCCAGGGGCACTCTACTACTGAGCTACATCCTCAGTTCTTTTTATTTTTTTGTTCTGAGACAGGGTCTTACTAAGTTGCTGAGGCTGGCCTCAAACTTGATCTTCTGCCTCAGCCTCCTCAGTCACTGGGGTTATAGGTGTGCCACCATGCCCCGCCACTGTTCTACTTGATCTCTGTATGTTTGACTATTCTTAAGTACTTCATATAAATGGAATTATATTTAACTTTTTGTGACTGGCTTACTTCACCTAGCATAATGTCCTAAAAGTTTGTGTCTCAGCATTTATCAACATTTGCTTCCCTTTTAAGGTTGAATGATATTTCATTGTATGTGTATATACCATATTTTGTTTATTCCACCAAGTGTGAACATTTGGTTTCCTTCTCTTAGTTATGGTGAATGATGATGTGAACGTGGCTGTGCTATGTATTTCTGACTTTTTAAAAGATATCTCCACCTGGGTGTCCAATGGTGCCTTTAAACCCAGTAAGTCCAAAATTGAACTTCTTGATTTTCCTCCCAAGTTTATTTTATCTTGACTTACCCTGTCCCTTCCCTCTACCTGCTACATTGTATTTTTGAGATTCTTGAAATAACTTGACCTCTTTTTAACAGTTAGAGATGTTAAATTTAGTGGTCTACATCCCATTAATTCATTCAATGAACTTTAATTAAGAACTTACCTGTGCTAATCCCTGTGAAAGGTGTGGGGGATACGTGGATAAATTAGACCTAGTATCTGCCTCTCAGAATAAAAGTAGTATCCCCCAGCATTAATTAAGTTCTTCATGTATACCAGGAACTGTGCTGAATTACTTATGTGTATGAACTAGTGTAATTCTCAAAAACAACCCTTGGAGTAAGGATTTATTATCTCCTTTTAACAGGAAGAAATCAGAACACAGGAAGAATGAATAACTTGCTCAGAAAGGACAGGATGGGGACCTGGGCCTGGGGGTTTTTTCTCGAGGGATGTATTTATTCCTAACAACTGTGTTCCTCAGCCACGGTCATAAAAAACAAGTGTTTGAAACATAGGGCGGGTGGAATAAAACACTAGGCCAGTGCGCACATGTGCATTTGTTGATGTGGATTTGGGAAATATTGACCACATGTGCTCAGGAATATTTTATAAGTGTGAGTAATGACTTGGTCCCTTGCAAGGAGACATGCTGTCTCCCAGACTGCTGTTGCTGTAAGAGACAAAAGGTATGTTCTGCATGTTCTCAGGGGAAGGGCTGGTGTAAACCTCATTTTTCATAGGCACCCAGAGCAGCTCCCTGATGTGATATAATACTGGGACAAAGAAAGAACATGACAAAGCCTCTGTCCAACCTTAGAAAAGAAAGGGACGTCTCTGAACTGGCTATCTAGATTGGGAGGGAGAAGCTTTTTCAAAACATGCTATAGCTGCGGACAGGGTTGACTTCAGCAAATCAAGATCCTCTGCTGTCAGGTGCCCCTCGTTCCTCTTTGGGTGTCTGCTGTTTGTCCTGCTGGTCCTGTCTTCAGCATGGAAGCACACACATGCACAGCATTTAGACCGAGTGGGAAAAACAGAGATTGCTATTCATCACACAAAAGACATGCACGCTCTTTGAAGAATTCATTGCACTCCTGCTGGAGACTGTTAAGCAAATAATCTATTAGCATTACACAGACTTTTAATTTAAAATCAGAAGATTAGCTTCCAGAGCTTGTGGTCCGCAGTAGTGGTAGTTTTAGAAAGCTGTGTGTGATGGGAAGTCTGCTCTGAGAGAGTACAGACTGTCTGCCAGCACTCCGTTATCTTCAAGATGCCCATTTGACAGAGGAGGAAACTGAGGAAGAATTAAGTCACTTGTGCCAAGTCATACCTCTTAGTTAGAAGATTTGAAATGGTGCTTATTGATCACATCTGGTCCAAAACTGAGATTTCAAAAAATTGATTTTGTTTCCATTATGAAAAAGAAAACATACTCAAATAGAGAATAATTGAATGACTCCCAATGTGTCCATTGCTCAGTAATTATCAACACATGACCTTTCTTTTTGATCTCTACCACCACCCAGTCTCCCATCCCCTGAATTTATTTTGAAGCAATTTTTAGACATTTTATTTGTAAATTTTTTTTTCCATTTCTAAGACAATGACTTTTTCAAAAACATAATTATAATAACATATGTCTGGAGAAAAGCATTTTCTTAATACAAAGAAATACCTAGTCAGTTTTCAGATTGTCTTAGAGAAATGATTGTTTGAATCATCTGAATTGCCCTGTACTTGGTAGGTAGCTGATTTGTCTTTGAAGTTGGTTTTATTGTACAAGTTTCTCTCTCTTTTCTCTTCCTGCCAGATTAAAGAAGTTTGCCTGCAGAGCTTTGTACAGTTTCAGTGCTGCTTTTGACATAATCTCCTTTTCCCTAGTTATACTCCCTATAAATTGGTTGTTAGATTAGAGACCTAATCAGATTGAGGCAAGAAACACTTTTTTAGGTGATGGTGTGTACAAGTTGAGTCTCCCTTCTCTGACATGCTTGGGACTGTAAGAGGTTCAGAGTTCAGTGCTTAGAGTTTTGAAATATTTACATGTTTTTTGTTGTTGTTACTAGTTAAGCATCCCTAATTCAGAAATGTGAAATGCAGAATGTTCCAACAACTGAAACTTTATTTACTTATTTTGAGATTGACATAGTATTTGTGCAAAACCATGTCAAGTTTTGGATTTGGGACATTTTGAGTTTGGGATTTTTGAATTAGGGATGGTTACCCTGATGATGAGATACATCATAGTGGCTTCCTCTTTCTATGGTGTTAGTAGCCACTGTGAGTCATGGCCTTGACAATGGTGATATTCTTTTATTTCTTCTTATTGAGAGAAATGTCCCTGTTTCAATATTATTATCCTGAGTTAGAACTAAAATAAGGAGATCAGTAAAACTGCTATGGGATTACCAAAAATTTTAAAATTTGAGATTTTGTTTTGCATATTTTTGTCCTTGAGGTTTATCCTACTAGGGATATGCAAGTAAGTTAGTGTTCCAAAATAATTGAAAATGGCTTATTCTCTGTGTGGTTATGACTAATGCCATGAACAATTAAGTTGGTTTCATTTTGTTTTTGGTTTTTGTGGATTTTTTTTCAAATATAATTTTGTTTTATAATTATGTAGAATTTTTACATGGTTTCCAAATTAAATCTACAAAACAGAAATACTCTGAGAATTCTAGCTTCTAAACCTGTCGCTTCTTTTTTGGTCCTTCTCTTAATTTAGAGGTAACAATTTGTTTTAAGTTTTCAATTTTTGTCTCTTTTTAAAGTAAAACCAAATGCAAATACTATTTATTGCTTTTCTTTAATAAAATGGCTTATTATACACATTTTCTCCACTTCATTTTTCACTTAGTAGTGTATATACAGAAATCAACGAATATTGCAGAATATGGAGAATCAAGATAATTAGCAGTATGTGGACACATAGAATCATTGAATTTTCAGAGCTGGTGATGATGGTAGCAACAAACACATGGCATTTTGTGTCATGCATTGTTCTAAGTGCTTTAAATACATCAATTAATGCTCACAACAGCAGTAGCTTTCTGGGTTATGCTCGGTTATAATTATGTGAAAACTGAGGCACAGAGATGACTTACGCCAGGTCTCAGAGTAACAGAACTGCTAGTGAGTAACAGAACTGGAGTTTGAATGCAGATGTCTACTCCCAGTTCCACACTACACTGCTTTAGAACTGGCTGAATTTTTCCTGAGTTTATACGTTAGGATATTATAGTTTTAGGGTTATGTTAAAGATCTGAGTTCCCATGTGTCTTGTCCATTGGTTTATTACCATTTCTTTCTTTCCTTTTTTTTTTTTTTGAACTCAGCAGAGCTTATTCACTGAGCCACTCCCCAGCCCTTTTTATGTTTTATTTAGAGACAGGATCTTGCTAAGTTGCCCAGGGCCTCACTAAGTTGCTGAGGCTGACTTTGAACTCAAGATCCTCTTGCCTCCGCCTCCTGAGTCACTGGGATTACAGCCATATGGTCACTAGTTTGTCCTGGAATTTTTTTTTTTTTAAGTCTTTACCTTACTACACTCAAAAACTTAGCCTGCTGTTGTTTTGTAGATGCTCAGAAGATGTGAGACTCCTGAGTCAGAGACAAAGTACTTCACTGCTCATGATGAAATAATCAGCATGTGTGTCTTGCCTCATAGGGACTAGGGAGTGTCGCTGAGAGCCAGGTAGATGTCTGTACACATAGAGAGGAACACTAAATTTGGGGAATTCATTGCTTTTATAGCAAGCAGTAAATATAATTCCTCTTTGTCCTAGATAGATACATGCCTAGTACCTCAAGATTGTTCACTGAGAAATGGCTACACAATCATTGGTCGGGGCTTTGTGTTCTTGGCACACAGAACAAAAATGGTAGGAGACCCATGGGGGATTGTCTTTCTCAACACGTTTTTGTACCTGCCTTCCTGGTTTTAGAATAGCCAGGTGGGTGCCTCATACCATTTATTCACCCAAGTACTACTTTGGAAGTCCTTTGCCAAAATTCCTTGACACATTTACTCCAGATTTTGTAGTTCTCAGATTCCATTTGTAGCAAGAAGAGTCAGATCTTTCTTAAAAGCCACACTTAAATTCTCAGCATTGTCATATTAGGAAGGGATCGCTTTTCTCTTTTATTTGTCATGGAGAACATTTTAGAATGAGCCTGAGGGGAGAAGATTAAGAACGTCAGTCAGTTTCATTACTACATAATAGGTTTTGTTTTTATTTCTTTCCTTTTCTATTTCTTTTGCCAATGATTTTTATCATTCTGTAAATCACTGCCCTTCCTAAGCCCTGAAGATAACTTCCCTTTTTCAAAGGGCAGAACAGATTGAGGTTTGAATGGTAGCACTCTTTGGGGACAGGCCTCTCTAGCAGATCACTATGCTCAGTGAATTTCTTGATCAGGGTTCTTATGTGAAATAAGAAATGCTAAGGGTCCAGACCCTCCTCGTTTGATGACAATAAGTGGCCTTTTAAGTTAGGAGCAGAAAAGACAATACAAAGGGCTTTTGTAAATGTTAGCACTGCTCCATGGAGGGAAACGGGAGCTGAGGAGCAAAGGCATAGAGGATGCAAAAATCAGAGATCCTGGATCAGGGGAGGAAGGTCAGGCCAAGGAGGGGAGAAAGTGTTTTGTGCTACAGAGTATCCCATACCTTACATTCTATTCTACCCCATTAGCTGCTAGGCTGGGAGCTGTTTAATTCAGCCAGCCTGATTATTTTTTTATTTGTTCTTTTTAGTTATTCATAACAATGTATTTTGGCAAGTTGTACATACATAGAGTATGATTTATTCTAATTGGGATCCTATTCTTGTGGTTATACATGCTGCAGAATTACCCTGATTGTGTATTCAACTACAAGGCTAGGAAAGTTATGTCTGGTTAATTCTACAGTCCTTCCTATTCCCCTCCCCTCCTCCCTTCCCTTTGTCTAATCCAATGGACTTCTATTCCTCCCCTCCCCACCGACCCTTGGTGTAGGTTAGCACCGCATATCAGAGAAAACATTCAGCCTTTGTTTTTTGGGATTAACTTATTTCACTTACCAAGATATTCTCCATTTCTATCCATTTACTGGCAAATGCCATCATTTCATTTTTCTTTATGGCTGAGTAATATTCCATTTTGTGTGTATACCACATTTTCTTTATCCATTCATCTTTTGGACATCTAAGTTGTTTCCATAGCTTGGCTATTGTGAGTTGAGATGCTATAAACATTAATGTGTCACAGTAGTATGCTGATTTTAAGTCCTTTGGGTATATGCCAAAGAGTGGGATAACTGGGTCAAATGGTGGTTCCATTCCAAGTTTTCTAAGAAATCTCCATCCTGCTTTTCATAGCGTTTGCATCAATTTCCAGTCTCACCAACAATGCATGAGTGTGCCTTTCTCCCCTACATCCTTGCCAACATTTATTGTTACTTGTATTCTTTATAGCTGCCATTCTGACGGAAATGAGGTAGAATCTCAGTGTAGTTTTAATTTGCATTTCTGTAATTGCTGGAGATGTTGAATATTTTTTCATATATTTTGTGACCATTGGTATGACTTTACCCATTTATTGATTTGGTTATTTGGTTTTTCTGGTGTTAAGTTTTTTGAGTTCTTTGTATATCCTGGAGATTAGTGCTCTGAGCTGCAGGTGGTAAAGATTTTCTCCCATTTTGTAGGCGCTCTCTTCACATTCTTGATTGTTTTCTTTGCTGTGAAGAAGCTTTTCAGTTTGATACCATCCCATTTATTTTTTTATTTTTAATATATTTTTAAAAACTTTTTTGTAGTTGTAGATGGACAGAATACCTTTATTTTATTTATTTTTAATGTGCTAAGGATCGAACTCTCACACATGCTAGGCAAGCCTTCTGACACTAAGCTATAGCCCCAGCCCCCCCATTTATTGATTCTTGTTTTTAAATTTTTTAAATTAGTTGTTTTAATTAGTTGTTCATGACAGTAGAATGCACTTTGATGCATCATATATAATGGAGTAGAATTTCTCATTCTGGTTATACGCAATGTAGAATACCACTGGTCGTATCATAGGGTAATAATATCTGATTTATTCCACCATCCTTTCTATACCCCTACCCCGTTCCCACCCTTCACTCCCCTCTACCTAATCTAAAGTAACTCTATTCTATTCTTCCCTAGCCCCACTCCCTTTGTGAATTAGCACTTGCTTATCAGAGAAAACATCTGGCTTTTTCGTTTTTTGGGGATTGGCTTATTTCACTTAGCATGATATTCTCTAGCTTCACCCATTTACTAGCAAATGCCATTATTTCATTCTGCTTTAAGGCTGAGTAATATTCCATTGTGTGTGTGTATATATATATATATATATATCACATTTTAAAACATCTATGCATGTATTGAAGGGTACCTAGGGTGATTCCATAGTTTTGCTATTGTGAAGTGAGCTGCTATAAAAATTGATGTAGCTGTGACACTGTAATGTGCTGACTTTAAGTCCTTTAGGTATCAACCAAGAAGTGGGTCAAATGGTGGTTCCATTCCAAGTTTTCTGAGGAATCTCCATACCATTTTCCATAGTGGTTGCACTAATTTGCAGTCCCACCAGCAATATATGAATGTACCTTTTCCATTTATTGATTCTTGATTTTACTTCTTGCACTGTAGGAATCCTATTGAGGAAGTCCATTCCCTCAGCCCACTTGATGGAGAATTGGGCCTACTTTTTCTGCTACTAAGTGCAGGATCACTGGTCTAATGCCTAGGGCCTTGATCCACTTTGATCCACTAGTGTTTTGTGCAGGGTGAGAGAGAGGGGTTCAATTTCATTCTAATACATTTGGATTTCTAGTTTTGCCAGCACCATTTGTTGAAGAGGCTATCTTTTCTCCAATGTTTGTTTATGCCAGCCAGCCTAATTATTAAAAGTGAGATGGGATAAGTCTCAGCTATTTTTATGGAAAAAATATGAAATAAACATTTGGAATTTTAATTTATATTCATAAAATATCAAATGAAAATGATGACATTTTTATGAATTTTAATGAGAAGTGGTGGACTTTGGGGGATCAGAGAAGGCATTTTTTAGGCTGGCTAGTTTATGAGAGTGAAACTCATCACTTCCTTCCTGGTGACTCCTCAGTGTTTCACTTGCGTCACACACAGACTGTTTCTGAGCAGATATGCGAGCCTGTTTGTAACTGTTCTTTCAGGAGCTTTTCCACTTCTCACTGGACCTCTTCTTGGAAGGCTTTTTGTTTAACTGGGCTCAATGGAGTCTTTCAGGACCTTTAAACTGTTTCAGGGGAGATCACAATTAGCCTTGGAAGCATAAGAGGAGATATAAGACCTAATTATTAAAGTCTTCACAGCTCTTAATGGAGAGTGTCCCATTGAAGCCCTTATTCCATATGCGAACCACCATGGCCCGCGCATCAGTGATGGTGACTGAGGGATCTGGGCCAGACTGCTGGCTTTGCTCCTCGCTCCTCAATTCTTCTATGGCTCCGTTTCTTCATAGGTACTGTGGGAACAATCATAATATTTCTCTTACTAAAGATGTGACAATTCTGGGAAGTGAGTTGAGAATCGGCCACTACCGCCACATGGAAGTCCTCAGTGAATCAAGTAGAGGTCAGAATGTCATGGCAAGCCCAGTACTAATGTTGGGAGCTGTTTGCTATACTATTCTATGGGGCGGCTAAGATGGCGCCTGGCGGTATTGATTGTAAACTGGCCACACGTGTGTCTGGTTCGTGCTTTAAGCCTTTGCCTATGCTTGCCCGTGTATGCTTCACGTGGAAGTTCTGTGATTGGTCAACTGAGGGTATGCTTCACGTGGAAGTTCTGTGATTGGTCAACTGAGGGTATAAGAGAGAGAGACAGACAGAGACACACTACTACTAACGCAGACGCTGAGGGCGGGAAGAGGAAGAAGAAACGGGAGGAAACGGGAGGAAACGGGAGGAAACGGGAGAGGGAGGAAACGGGAAAGGAACGGGAAAGAAACGAACGGGTGCGCAAGATAAAGAGCTGCATACACATTCAGGGGATCGCGTCTTTGTGGGCAACAAAGACGGCGATATACTAATTTATGTACTTTCTAGATTTAAATGTAGTAATTTTTCTACCCTAAAGATTGCTTGGAGATACACTAACAGGGAACTATTAGTGTGTGGCACTTCTAGGAATGTGTGCCTATTTTAATTAATTAATCCTAAGTAGCATTTAAAACCCAGTTCATTCTCACAAGTTGAATTCCAAGCCTTGACAGCCACAGGTAGCCATTGGCTACCATTTTGGAGAATGTAGATTATGGAACTTTTCTGTCACCTCTGAAAGTCTGTTGAACAGCTTTTGTCTGGAGGATTTGAAACTTGATGGATTTGATGGTATCCTAAGGGTTCAGTATTTGATTTTAGAATTGTTTCCCTGATACTAGTTCCTTTTCTCCAAATAGAAAAGAATGTAGGTAGTGCCACTTGGAGGAAAGTGCAGCCTTCCGTGACTGCAGGGTTAACAGATAATGTGGCCCTGGCAGATAGAACCTAGGACTAGGGAGCTTCCCCAGAGAGGAGGCTGAGTGCCTTGAGCCTCAGGCCCTGTGCAGACTCACAGGTGATGGGGGCTGCATTTCCTTCCTGCTGTGGCCTTTAAGACATCCCTGAGTTGTAATATTCTGTTCCATTTCCCTCTAAGGCACCATATGTCCCAAATTGGGTTCCAGAAATACGGTTGCTATGATTATAGGACACATAGGACCTTTCATTTGCTGAGTCTGGATCATTCATTCTGTCTAGGCTCTGCTCCCTGAATTTGCAAAGAAGAAAAGTCCATCCTGCAAGGGACCGAGAGCCAGGACACCCCTGTCTCCTTCCCTTTGAGAGAAGGCTGTGCATTTCGTAGCTAAATAACTGGCTCTCTTCCCAGCTGATGATGTGGAAGGAAACCGCCCACTTGCATTAAAATGTGTCTCTGCTTACGAGCTCTTGAGGCATTATGAGAGGCAACATCGATAAGCACTCATGTGCTCTGCTGTCACCTTCCTGCCTTACCTGGTGAGCAGATGGCAAGCAACACACTGTAGGTTCCAGGCCCTGTGGGGAGCAAGTGCTGGGAGGTTGAGCTCTGGCTGTCCTTGCCTGCAGAGCACACAGGGAAGGGGGTCTCTGTGCCCCATGTTTTAGAAGGGGAGTGAGACTGGCAAATTGGTGGAAAGGGGAGAACAAAAGGGAGTGTTATGAGAACAGGTTGTTTAATTTGACACAAGGACCATTCATTACAGCAAATTCGCTGCTTCTGAGTTGTGCAATCTTGAATGATGTTAGCGATAGTTTTCACATCTGTAAAAGGGCAGGTACTCTTCACCTAACTGAGCGTGGGTCAGTGAATACATGCAGAACCTTTGGAGTATCAGTTGGCTCAGTCAGTGCTCATTGAAGAGGAGCTGTCATGATCATCTTTCTTCATCTCCTAGTATTTTTTTTTTGTTATTGAAAGAGAAACAGAGTCTGGTGTTGAATTGAAATGCCAGCTCTGCTGTTGACCCTGTGCAAACTACTGGGAGCTTTCTGAGTCTCAGTTTGCTCATCATTAAAACGGGAAGACTGCTATGTGCATTGTGAGTCTTGTGAAATTTAAATGAGGTGTTGTCTATAAAACCCTAGCTCAGGGCCAGGCATATAGAGGGTACCCAATATGTGTTAATTTCCTCCTCTCTTTTTTCACCCAGACCATTTCCTGGTTGTCATTTGGCATCCTGTTTAGTCAGAAAGTGATAGGATGAAGTGACATTTGAGGAAGATGCATCCAGCAGCTGTGTGTGGGATGGATTAATAGCTCATGTGCAACTCTGAGATTTAGAAAACTCAAAACATGTTTTTTTTTTTGTATGTAGGTATTTGTGTCATAGTTACAAAATGGTTTCTTTTCCCATTACGATAGCTGTTTTCATGTGCCAAGCTGCTCTGTGTGTGTGTGTGTGTGTGTGTGTGTGTGTGGTCTTTATCATTTTTATTCAAGGGAATCTCGAGGGTTTTAGAACTTTGGTTTTGAGCTTTCCAATATCTGTACACCAACAGCATTCTGTAGAGAGGAAGTAGAATCATACCAACTTCTGTTCAGATCCTGACTTGTCCAGTGAACAACTTTGTGATCCTGATCCTGAGCTAGTTTCTAACCTTTGTTTTTATTTAAAATTGATTGATAGCACTTGTACATATTTATGGGATACAGTGTGATGTTCTGAGATCAAATCAGGATACTTAGCATATCCATCGCCTTAAACTTGAGTCATTTCTTTACTAGTGACAACATTCAAAATCCTTGCATCCATCTATCCATCCAATCCATCTGTGTCATCTGTGTGTGTGTGTGTATGGTGTGTGTGGGGGGTGTTGGGGATCAAACTTGGGGTCTTGTGCATGCTAGGCAAATGCTCTACCATTGAGCCAAATCCCCATGTTGTACGTCTTTTGAGATACAGAATGCATCATGGTTAACTCATTCACCATGCTGTGTCTTGCAACACTAGAGCTTATGCACCCTATTTGGTTGTGAGTTTGTACCCTTTGACTGGTGTTTTGCCTGTATTTGCTAACTCACCCCTCAAGGCAGCTGTAAGAATTAGGGTAGAAATGAAGAAAGTGAGGCATGGATGGATTAATTGCCCACAGTCACCCATTCAGGAACTGTGAGTTGAGATTTGGACCTAGGCCCACAGGCCCCAGAGCTGTGTCCTCCACCTCAGTGGTTGACAGTTTTGAAATTCTAGCAGCAGCAAGGAACTGTTTCCCACATGTTTGTGGAATAGACCGTCATGCAACTAGGAACCACAGAGGTGTAGGTAACAGGCTGGGGGGGGGGGGGGGGGGGAGGGGGGAGACGGACGACAAAGCATAGTTAGGTCATCAGTGGACTTTAGCCTTGTCCAGAGCAGTTGGGTAGGGAAGGGTTGGCCCCAGGGCTTCTAAACTTGGCCTTTGAGGAGGCCCCTGCTGGCCTCACCTTGGCCTGTCGCCTTGGGCATGGAGGAATGTGAATGTGACTTGGGCAGGACTCCCCCACCTCCCAGGTTTGCCCAGGTGGACCATTTTCCTACAGCTTTGTGGAAGGGAAAACCTTTCTGTCTTGTGCACTGGCCAAGACCAGGCCTGTGAAGCAGAGGATGCTGCCCTGAGCCAGCAGGCACCTCTTGATAAAGCCCTCAGTGGGAGCTGCTTATAGGTGAGCAGGCAGAACCAGGTGGGTATCAGGCCACTGCTCCTTCCTCCCCTGCAGTGTTTCAGTTCAGAACTTGTACTCTTCCCTGGGTCTCCTTCCTGTTTCCTCCATGCTCCTCATCTCTGCAAAGACCTCTCCCAAACCATTATCATCCCCATAGCTCACCAGATGCTGCTCTGAACCATGTCAGCTTCTGTTGGTGTGACACAGGCAGTGACTACTGAGCCCTTTTGTGGGCCAAACACTGACCCAGGCACTTGGCACAGAGAAGTCACGTCACTTGACCAGGGTCACACAGCTACAGAGTAGCAGTCAGGTCTTGAAACTTGGCAGACCAGCTTAGGGGCCCATGTTTTCAGCCTCTGCCCCCTTTTCCCCTTTTGCACCAGGGCTTTCATCATACTTTCCCTTCTGTCCCTCTGCCGGTGCCCTTCCTTGGGTGGCTATTCTGTCTTCCTCTTCTCTCCTTGTTCCTTGTTCTCACCTTCCCTTTGCTTTACCTTCTTGGGTCACATTCAGTAACAGCAGTCACCTCCTGGCATTGGAATCATTCAGGTTCCTGTTTCATTGGGCCCAGGCTTGCATCAACCTCAGCTCTGTTTCCAGTGCTTTCCATGAGGGCCTGACATTCGCCTGTTCTCAGCAAAAGCACAGTAGCAATAGATGACACTATTTGCCAAGCCTGAGGCTGTGTCTGCACGTTGCTGAGCACTTCCACGTCCTGGAGCCTCCCTCAAGGCTGTTTTCAGAAGCAGGGATGGAGATCAGGGAGCTTTCCCTGATGGGTTTGCATCCAGGCTAGAACCTGAGCCACAGATTTCAGACCCAGGAACTTATCATGGTGCCAGGCATCCTCTCATGTACAGAATGAGTCAATTGAAATAGTGAAATTCAAATCAGTGCTTGCACTGTTGACGCTTTTTGTGGTCCTGGAAATATGTGACAGGATGACCCAAGAGCATCATTTGCTTGGCATTCCTGTCGAGTTCCTCCCCCGCTCCCCAAATCCCTGTGCTCATGGGAGCTGGCTCTCTGCTCCTGGCTGTTTGCAGCAGTGAGCCTGGGCACTCATCAGGGCCCATAGGCCCCCTCAGCAGTTCCAGAGAGCATCCTGGGCTTGTAGCTCCAGCAGCACATGCCCAGTGCTAGTGGGAGCTTGTGGTTAAGCAAATCTCCCTTTCTATGGGAGACATGAGTGAATGTTCTACATCCCCACAGCTGCCTCCCTGAGTGGGCTGTCTCGCCACCTTCTGACCGCCCTGGCATTCCCAGAAGCCTCTGAGAACATCCTTGGGCAGGACCTGCCAGATGTTAATGAGGGATCCAGTTCTGGCCCTTGATCTCTGTCCTTTGACTTTGCCACTCTGCCATTTTAGGAGGGTGATTTATTGAAAAGGGGTGGAAAGGAAATCACTCTTTTAAATTTATGATCGTTTTCTCCAGCATTCATGTGCAAGCCTCTGGCCATGCAATTAGAGGTCGTTAGGCAGCTACAATGCGAAATTAATTCTTCCCACTCCTCTGCATGATTGTGGGCGAAACAGCTCCAGGGCAGGGAGCAGGTCGGGGTGTTTCACTGGCCTGTGGAGAAGGTCATGCTGTCCTCTGGGGAAGGGGTAGAGAGTTTGTACAGGTGTATAGGGGGGTGAAGATGGAGGGTGAGGGATAAATGACCTACTAGGATTGAGTCCCAAGAACCTAGAGTGCCTGGGAGGCTGTGGACTGGGCCACCCACCACCTCTGAGTCAGGCGAGCAGCAATGTAGTCTGGCAAGGGGCCTGTTTCTCCTGGCTTCAGGGAAGGCCACACAGTGACTTTTCGGCTGAGTGACTAGATCAAGTGACTTTGCTTCCCTGAGCCTCCTGTTCCCCTTTGTGAAAGGAAGGCAGAAATAGGGGGAGGTGGAGCTCAGTGAGTGAGCTTTTCCTTCATTCTGCAGGTTTGAAGCTTCTGATGTCCCATGGGTCTTGTGCCTTTTCCTAATCTGCATGTTTGTTTCTCTTTTTAAAATGCAAGTTGTTTTCCCTCTGTTTTAGTGTTTTAGTTTAAAATGTCTTCTGTTCACTAGGCTTCACTGAGTTTGTCTTGTGTGCACACCTGAGTACTCTGGCTTCTTTCTTCCTTCAACCTTGTATACTGTGGGAGCTCCATCAATGCCATCTGTTTTCTGGGTACCTGCAGCTCTATGAGTGAGGGCGGAGGGTCAGCTCTTTGGCTGTGAATAGGGGGTCTGTGCCAAGATGCCCAAATGCATTATTGGCTAGGGACTACCTGTCTTTGATCCAGCTCTTTCCCATCTGTGACAAACATGAGAAAATAGTTCAATGTGGAGAGTATATCATAGGATTAATTAGTTCAATTTAGGGTCCTGCTCTTTACTCTGTGATAATGCCCCCACCTATGGGTTGGCTATTTCAATACACAAATTTTAGGACATGATGAGTTGTTATTTTTAGAATTTTACTCATAGGGAAAAAAAAAAAATAGCACCTCCGTCCTTTACCCCTCAGTGTTGTGCATACGACCAGTCGGTAACATCCCAAAATACAAGAATGGCTAAATCCCATAGCACCTGACCCTTGTGACCCTCCAGCGCTCAATTAGATACTGCACAACACTGATGTAAGAACACACCTGGGCTTTGTTGAGCTTTTGTTTTATGTATTTTCCTAAAACTGTAGAGGTAACACATGCCTCTGGGCCATGCTGCCGTGGAACAGCTGGAGCAGGCGCCATGCATAGACTGCAGTTGGAGTGGTGTGTCCTGGAACTGGGGTCAGCAGCCCTCAATCTTGGATTTACAATGCCCAGGCTCACTGGTTTTTAAACTTTTTGGTTTTTGCAGCAGAGCTCACTTTGTAGAATTTAAGGGAAAACCCAGCATCAGACAGGTAAAGCAGAGCTGCTGTTTGCCAGAGTGTGGGTTGCAGTATCTGGCTGTTTGGCTTCCCTATGCCTCCTGTCCTACCCTGAGAGCACCTCTGTGGGTTCTTTGTCCCTGCAAAGCAAGGACCCCTGTAGAACACAGTGTAAAAATCTCCGTTCTACTCTGGTTTCCCTACTTATTGTTGTGTTTAAATTTGGTAAAATACACTCAACATGAATATTACCATCTTAATCATCAACAAGTGTATGCTCCATAGTGTTAACAACATTCACTTTGTTGTGTAACCAACTTCCAGAACTCTTTCATCTTGCAAAACTGAAACTTTCCTGCCCATTAAGCCATGCCCCATTCTCCCCCACTAGGTCCTTGGCAATCATTCTATTTCATGTCTCTAAAATCCAACAACTCTGGGTGCCTCATATAAGTGGAATCATAGTCTTTGTCTTTTTATGCTTTTTTTTTTTTAGCATTATATCCCCAAGATTCATCCATGTTGTAGCATCTGTCAGAATTTCCTCTTTAAGGCAGAATAACATTCTTTTATATGTTTATACCACATTTTGCTTATCTGATAACCTGCCAATGATCATTTGGGTTGCTTCTCCTTCTTGGTTATTGGGAATATTCTGCTGCGAACATGGATATGCAAATATCTCTGATTCCTTGCCTTCAGTTCTCTTGGGTATATATTCAGAATATACCTAATATATTTTTGAAGAATCACCATACTATTTTCCATACCTGTTGCACAATTTCCTGCTTGACTGATGATAAGTAAAAGCCCACCAGGAGGCTCCAGCAAGATATCAGAGTCCTAAATGGAAGAAGGGGCCATGAATGTGCTGGCTCCATTCGAGGTGGGTCTTGGTTTTACCATAGCCTCCTTCCCGTCCACAGGCCAGGTCCAGCTAGACAGCAGTGGTAAAGCTCCCTCCTCTTGCCTCTTCAGGGCTAAGGCTTGTGACTCCTCCTCCTGCTGCAACCTGGGTGTCTCAGCATCCCTCAGTGGGTCCTGTGGGTCTGTCCTCACCTCTGGCTATAGCCCTCTATTGAATGTTCCTCAGTGAAAATCTTAGAGCAAACCATCTGGTCTCTGTAAGCCTTGATTGACAGAACCACTTATGAGCAGATGACCCTGAACATGGTGCACATCTTTGTTGTACCTCAGTTTCCCTGTTTGTCAATTGACTCCTTAAGGTTATTGATATATGTTGATGACCATAAAGGACTAAAACAGTTATGGGCATATAGGGAGTTCTCTGTAAGCATTTACTATTATTTATGTGATTATTCCTGCAAGGTCTTTCTTGAGACTGTATGGCTGGGGGAGGTCTCCAGGGTTCTCTCCCATCAGAGCATGAGCCCCCTCCCCAGAGGTTCCTGATTTCTTCCTGAGAGGCAGAAGGTCAAGGTCAATGAGAGGAAGTAATATGAATAAGGATGCTTTCAAGTTTGCTGTCCAAAGAAAGCTGGAGTGCTGGACAAGCTGGCTGCTTGGCTTGTGGCTCAGCCTCCTTTCAGTACCAGCTTAGCAGAGCAGCTGGAAGCTGCAAGATTGAGCCCAGAGTGGCCTCAGCTTCTGTGCTCACTTAGCAAATGATCTGTCATGGTCTGACCAGATCCCTTGGAGCTCTGACAGAAGGGATATTATGACACAGCTCAGCCCTTGGCCAGCAGACAGAGGGTTATTATAACACGGCAAGACCTGGAGGGTTTGGATCTCTGAGGTAGAGGAGTCAAAGTGATTGCTTCTGCTTTCTGATTGAGGTTCCCTTTGAGAACTAAGTCTGCTTTGA
The DNA here is from genome assembly GCA_020662805.1 of Glaucomys volans. Lineage (NCBI taxonomy): Eukaryota > Metazoa > Chordata > Mammalia > Rodentia > Sciuridae > Glaucomys > Glaucomys volans. The sequence goes on along the minus strand of JAJEJO010000203.1, from coordinate 143,163 downwards.
GATCTTAACACCTGTCACTCAAAGGGATGTGGGTGGAAGGTGGGGCTGGTCCTGCTGAGAAGAACTGATGAAGGCCATTCTGAGGAAACACAAACACATACACTCACATGTGCACACACATGTACACTCTTGTACACATACTTAGATATTTGCACACATATCCACATTCACACACACATGCACATGCTCTCGCACATTCTTCAGGTGCAGCAGAACTATCACACTTCCTGAAACTTTCTGCAGTACACATTAAGATGTCCCTACCATGCCCAGATTATGATCCTTCTCTAATGTTCTCTGCTACCAAGAGCTTGCACTCAAATCCTAAGTGAATTGTCTCTGGACAGGTTATGCTCTAGGCTGTGAACTGTGCACTCTCTTTACTCACTCAACAAATGCTTACTAGGTAATTTTTATGTGGCTGGCATGGGGCTGGGGACTGGGTATATGATGATGAAAAAAATGTAAGTTTATGTTCTAATGGAGAGGACAGACAAAAGTGATGAATAAATAAACCTAATAATTGCAAATTCTAGCGAATGCTACAATGGGGGATATCACAGACAGCATGCACAAGGGCCCTGAAACAGAGAAGTTCCTCTATAGGATAAACCAAAATAAAACCTCTGAGGCAGAGTGAGCAGGAGGGAGGTGGAGAGCTGAAGTTCAGAGGTGACTGACCATGGTTGGTTCTACAGGGGTCTCTTGGCCTTAGTAGGTACTGGAGTGTTTTTCTGAATATAGTCAGAATCCATTTTTATCTATCCATTTCAGATAGGAGTGATACGATCTGATGACGTCTCACTGCTGCAGGAATGGGTGAGAGAGGTGCCCTGTTATGCTGTTCACAATAGTCGTGTGAAAGAAATACCAGCCTAGCAGTGAATGCAGACTTAGATGGAGTCGATTTTCCTGGTACTGTTGAGAGGAACTCCTGATGGACTGTGGTGAGCAGGACTTCCTGAGAGCAGGAATCCTGGATGACTCCTTGAGTTTCTGACTTTATCAGTCATTGAGGAGACTTGGAGATAAATGTTCAGTTTCTTTTCTACAGGTGTGTTGAGACTTGCCTGATCAGTAGCAGATACCCAGGCTGAGCATCATGGAGCTTACCCTACACTCTTGCTTGTGTGATCAGCCTTGAACAACCCTGGGGCCCTGATCATGTTAATTCCTGGTGATTTCCAGATACCTTGGGTTTGGGGCAGTGCCACAGAACCCAGGAGGAACGTTTGAGGCCATGATGAAAACACTTTCAGAGGGAAATGGGAGAGATCTGAAAGTGGGTGGTGCTGGCTTCTTTCTCAAGCATATTTCTTCTACCAAGGTCTGAGGGAAAGTCTGAAAATGTGTCTACACATGGAAACTTCAAGGGCACAGTTTGCCATCTTAGGAGGGAAAAATGTCAGAATCTGCACTTTTCCTTCTGCTGTCTTCCTCTGATGAGAAGTCTTCTGTCAAAAGCTTTAAAATACAGGTGGAATATCTCTAATCCAAAAATCCAAGGTGTTCCAAGAAACTCTTTGAACACCAATATGATGCCACAAGTGGAAAATTCCACATGTGACCTCATGTGATGGGACACAGTCAAAACACAGGTGCACTAAAAATAATCTGTAAAATTACCTTCAGGCTGTGTGTATGAAATATATATGAAACATAAATGACTTTTGTATTTATACTGGGAATTCATTTCCTAGGAATCTCACTTTCTATAAACAGATATTCCAAAATCCAAAATCCTTTGGCTTTTATGTATTTCAGATAAGGAGTTCTCAGTCTGTAATAATTTAGGTTTTGGTAAACCTACCAAAGAGAGAAAGCATGGAAGGTCCCTTTAAAAAATAAAAAAAGATGAGAAGACAATGCGTGGCTTGAATTTACAGGGACAGAGAAAGGTGACACATTTTGTGGAACTTCTTGCCTCTTCGCCACAGAACGTCTCAAATGCACTCGTTATGAAAAAGCAAAGGTAGGAATTCACTAGAAATATCAAGAACTAAACTATAATCAGAAGGCCTCTACTTAGGGAATGTCTTAGTCAATTATGATTCAGGTAAATGATGTAACATTCACAACTCTGAAAGAATGCTCAGAAGAACATTCTATAACTTCGGAATATATGTGAAATCCAAATGAAATTAAACATTCAGAAACTTCCAAAGGACTTAAAGAATGATGCTTTTTTTTTATAAATAAACATATCTCTGATGCAGTTTTGTTACAATAAAAAAGAAGAATGAGATCAAATCCCATTTTCCCAGGTTAGTTTGAGTCATGCTTAAAGACCAAGGGCAAGTGCTGTTGACCTGAGTTACCAAAAGATTTCCCATGAGAAAGGGCAGGGATGTGTCCTTCTAGGAACATTCAGCCAGTGGAAACCTGCCACCAAGGAATGGCAAAGGTGAACACCTGCTGTGTATACTCCTGGGAGAAATTTGGAATCAAGTGCATCTGTCAGTGAGAGGCAGGATAAGCCAGCCGGTGTTTCCAGGGTGCTCCTCCATCTCCACCCGAGCCTTGTACCTTAAAATAGTGTGAAGGCAGGGTCTCAGTGACCACAGGATGTGGGGATAGGAGACTGTGTGCATTGACCTTTGCTCCATGCATTTCCTTCCCTGACCTTAACTGGAACCATGAAATCCAAAAAGAACTGGAAGCTCAGCTCTTTGAACTCTTTGAGCTAGCCAGGTTCAACCCCTCCACACTCTGTGTCTTCAATGGTAAGATCTCTCCTTGCTGAGCATGGTCTTTTAGAATGCCCCTTGGCATATAGTGACACCCTCTTAAGAGAGCAGCTGATCTTTGACCCAGAAATCCGACTTGCGCTTGCTTCGGACGTGGCCTTCATGGAACAGACTCACGTGCCCTGGGTCTGTCTGCCTCCGCATAGTTCATGTCTTTCTGCTTCTGGCTCAGGTGGTACCCAGATGCCTGGGTAGGTGCACCTCCTCTTCCCTTTCTTCTCTGCTCCAGGGCTTCTGAGGTGGGTCTGTTTTTGAGCTCTTAAACCCTCCTGGGTCTTGAGACCAGAACTTGAGGGGCTCCGTTATCACAGACAGGATGGACTCTAGATGAGGCCCCTTCTCCTTCGACTAGAAGCAGCAGGCCCAGTTTTCCAACTGCAGTAGTTTCGTTACCTGTTTAGCCCACTTCAGTGTTTATTGAGAGTGTGAGTTAGTTCCCGCCTTATCCTGGATCTGTGCTTCTCTGGAGCAGTCACTCCTGAGGCAAGAAGCAGTTGTGTTCTAGAGAGCACGGCCTTTCTCTTTTTGCTCCACAGCTTTCCTTGTTCGTGCCCCTTGCTTGGCCCCACGCAGGCAGGCGACTTGGAGACTCACTTGGTCTGAACTGTGCTGAGTGCCGTTCTGGATGTGGGGTCTTTACTTGGTGTGGCTGCTGGCAACTCCCCTGTGTGTAGAAAGTTCCAGAAAATGACTGCAGCCCAGTTAGCATGGGCGTTTCCAGTTCCCCGTGAGCGTTGTTTATCCTCCCAACTAGATGTTCCAGTCTGGCCGTGGGAGCAGAAGCAGGACTCAGATAGCAGATCTAAGGCCAAATGGAGATAAATGAGAGATTGACTTCTGCCTTCCTCGCTCAGCTTCCCACACCCTTGTAAAAGCCTGAGCCAGCAAGTGGGTGTGAGGCCCTGGCCTCCTGCCATACCTGCCCATTGTTCCCGGGTGGCCCTGCTCATCAGTGCCATCCTCTGGGGAAACTTGTTCTGCTCCTGAGTGGTGTGTGAGCCTCATAACCAGCCAGCCCTCCTGCAGAGAGCCCCAGGTAGTGCTCCTAGACATATGTCCAGTGTGCTGGCTTGAGAGCTTCAGCTGCAGCTAAGCTACCAAGTGGCCATGTCTGTGGTCCCATGCCAGCATCCTGTTCCTACAGATAGACATACAACCCTGCAGTTAGGCTGACAGCACAGGATGGAAGGGGGACTCATGGCTTAGGAACTTGGGGGTTTCCCATTCAAGTGCCTCTGTCCTCTCAAGTGGTTGCATCCCAGGAAGCGCCAAACGTAGACAAATCATGGTGGAAAACATACATCCTTGAGTTTGGACTTGTTTTTGTCCCTACTTCAAACTTCCCAGCCCTCTGGTGAGTGTCTGCATAGTTCTCATGCCCTTCCTGCACCTGTGTAGGTGAGAGCTAGAAAAGGGGGCTATTTTAAAAGTCAAAGAGGTAGAAGAGGCAGATGGCTCTGGACACAGGTAGCTGATGCCCACATATCACAGTGAGGACGGTGCTGTGGGGAAGGATGGGCCAAGAGGCCCAACTGCCTGGCTGGGTGCAAGTCCTGGCTCCCCTATTTCCTGGCTGTGTGGTTTGGCACCCTGTATCTTATCTGTAAGCAGAGATGAGTTGTACCCACTGCAGAGGGTTGTTATTAGGATTCCAAGAGCAACTATAGGTAAGGAGCCAAAACAGGGTCTGGCAGCTGGGATCCCCCATATAAGTATCGGCAGTTGTCATTATAAAAAGCAGAAGGATGGATTCTATATGAGCAAGAAAACATTCTGCTGCGGAAACACTGAGGAGAAATCAGATCTGACGAGGGGTGGGTTAGAGAAAAGGAAACTGCACCCAGGTGCTCTGTAGTCTACCTGTGGAGGTGAGAGGGTGGAGACCGGGGAGCAGGCAGCAGGGGTCTGGGGAAAGACAGCTCTGTTTGCAGTGGTGGAGGTTGCATGCTGTGCAGAGGAGCTCAGCTCTGCCACCTGCCCTCATCCTGGGCTTTGACCAGGTGGGGTCTCTGACCCAGGCAGGAGTGGGGAAGGGCAGGAGAGCTCCTGCAGGGTGCATCCTGCAGTCAGTCAAGTCATACAACACAAGGCTATGGTGCCTCCTGGTTGGTTTGCTGTAGGCTCCCTAATCTGTCCAGTCTTTCTAGCCACCCCACATTCTTAGTACTTAAGAATATCTCTGATTGTCCATGTACCATATCTTCCCATGTTTTTCCTTCGAGAACAAATTCACACTTTGTCCAACTTCATTTGTTTCTGTATTTCACAACTGGTCTCATGGTTCTTTTCCCTACCCTTGCTTTTTAGGGCAAGGGCTAGTGTCTGTGTTGATCATTGAAGGTCTTTGACAGTGCTGGATGTCATGGTAGGGATGCTGATTCTGCCTTTAGTGATTTCATGACAGATTTCTCGGGAAATGCAGCCAGGGAGTGACCCTCTGGGACTTCAGTGACAGGTAGCTAATATCCAGTTCAAAAAGGCAAGAACAAACAAAAAATGTCTCTCTCTTTTGCTTGATTTGACAGGGGAGCTTAAGCTGTTGTGCATATTCTCAAGCTAGTCAGTCTGCTTTAGTTTGCTTTGGGTGAGGTAGCTTTGAGCTAAAGATGATTTACATCCTTCAGTGTACATTATTTTATTGAGATAAAATTCATACACCATAAAATTCACCCTTTTCAAGTATAGAATCCTGTGACTTTTCATACATGGTACACTCATCCCTCTTATCTAATTCAAGAATGTTTTCTTCATCCCTCAAAGAAATCCCATTAGCAGTCACCTTCTAGCCCCTGTTTCAAGAGCCCTAGGCAACCACTCAGCTATGCCCTGTCTCTATAGCTTTGCCTTTTCTGGGCATTTCACAGAAGTGGAATCATGCAATATGTGGTCTTTTGAGTCTGGCTTCTTTCACTTAGCATAATATTTTCAAGGTTTATCCATGTATAACAAGTATCAGTACACCCTTCCTTTTCAGAACAGTAATATTTCACTGTATAGATATAACACATTTAATTTATCCATTCTTCAGTTGAACTCTTGTGTGATTTCCACCTTTTTGGCTTTTATGAATAATGCTGTTCTGATGATTTGTGTATGATTTTCTGTGTAGGCATATGTTTTTAGTTGTCTTAGGTACATGCCCAGGAGTGAAACTGCTGGGTCCTATGTAGCTCTGTGTTTAACATTTGTAAACTGTCCTCCAAATTGAATGCACTATTTAACATTTTCACCAGTCAGGTATAATGATTCTAGTACAACCTTGCTACCAATCATTATGATCTTATTTGTAGCCATGCTGATACATGTGAGGTGGATTTGATTTGCATTTCCCTAATGACGTTGAGCATCATTTCACGTATTTGCCCATTCATGTATTTTCTTTGGAGAAATATCTGCTTGAATCCTTTGCCCATCTTTAAATTGCATTATTAGTCTCTTGGTTGAATTGTAAGAGTTCTTTATACTTTATGGATAATAGACCTATATCAGATATATGATTTGCAGATATTTTCTCCCATTCTGTGGGTTGGCTTAAGTTTGCTAGTGCCTTTCCCCAGAGTGCTGAGCGCTTGATGGGCTCAGAAACTCCATGTTGGAACATTTGTGTCTTTGCATCAGCAGAACCTATACAAGCACCTGGTGCAGAGCAGGAACTAGTGATTTGAGAAAATCAATGAATAGTTTTCTTTCTCACTTTCCACAAGTAAAAATGGATTCAGGTAAGGGAGACAGAAGTGGATAATGAATAGTCAAGCAAAACCACAGGCAAAAGATGCAGGATTGCTTGCAGAAGCATCTTGTACCTGGATATTATTTTTCAAGATCAATGAAGGGAAAGACTGGAGAGCAGATCTGGGCTTGCACCTGTGTTTCTGATGCAGTAAATATACTTTTCCAAAATCAATAGGGTGACTGCAGAGCCCTGGAAACGTGGTGTAATTATCGTGCCGAGAATTACAGTTGTCACGTATTGATTCTGTCTTCTCAGCAAATGTTTGTATGTTTCCTTCTTCCTTGCAACACCACGCTGCGCCATTTGCAAAGGCCAATTCACGGAGGCCTCACCACACTGCCTGGTCAAAGGAGGGCAGAGGGCAGGGGGAGGTCCATCTGCACCCATGACCTTGGTCAAGGAGAGGTGACTGGGAGAGTTGCAGATTTAAAGACAGAGTGGGTAAATGCCACTCTGATAAATGGATCAAAGAATCCCCCCCCCCAAATTGTTGGCATCAGCCTCAGGGAAGGCTACCTGGGGAAATAATCTGTGTTGATTATTATGAGGATTGTTACGATGAGGACTTCTCATTCTGCAGATAAGAACAGGGAGGAAGTTTCCTTAATCTTAGAAAGGTGTCCTGAGTCACCCCCATAGAGGAAGATAATTATTTATGAAGTGGTCTATGTAAGATAAACTGTCATTTTAGGTGACATTCACTGACTGACTTGCTCATTCACTCACTTACTCATGGGTTCTTTCATTGATGGAATAAACTCTTGTCCTGCTCATGGTATGTTCCAGGAAGAGCCTATGCTAGGGCTGCTGCAGGAATACGTTAAGTTCAGCATTTACCCTCAAGGCACTGAGTTCTGATGGGAGACCCCAGGGGGAGGGGAATGGTCAGCACGGGGGAGAACCACAGAGGCTACGAGTGGGATGGGAGGCTTAGAGAGCCTCCTGGAGCCTGTGGGGAGGCGTTGGTGTTTGTCAGGTAGACCAGGCATGGCAGGCAGAGCAGCTTTTCCTGTTGGGGCCTGTACCCAGGAACTATAGGGCGGTGTGCGGATGGGAACTGTAAACAGTCTGACATGACCATGGCAGATGGCTGTCATCCAGGAATAGGGAAAATGAGGTTGACAGTGGGAATTCCCTACCTGGTGTTTAGCTCTGCTTTGAGGGGTGGTGGGAGGTTTGGGAGGGGAAATCTGGGCTCTGCAGGGCTGGTCCACAGTGGGGTGGCCCCACATGCTGGCTCTGCTTGGTGAGTCTGGCTGGAGCATGTGCCCTGAGGCTAGATCTGGGACCCCCCACCCTCACTGAACACTCTACTGCTGAGCTATATCTTTCTTCTGGGGACAGGGAGTGAAGATGGATGAATTAGAACAACAAACAGCTTCTAAACATTTTGTTCTGGTACTCTTCTTACAAACTATTGAGGATTCCAGAGATCTCGTGATGGAGTGAGTTATGGCCATGGATATCTACTCCTTCAGAAATTAAATCTGAGCATACATAGGCTCATGTTCTGTGAGCCCACCAGTGATAGTATCTTCCTAGGTCATGTAGAAACCTCCATTGCACACTTCTGAGAGAATGAGATTAGTGATATGGCAGATAAGATCTTAGTGTTACTGCTAGTTTTATTTTTGAATTATTACTGGTTTAGTAGTATGAATATTTTTGACCTTCCAGACTGCCCCATGGAGGATCAGAAACCTCTGGGGGTTTCTGAACCACACTCTGAGTATTTGGTTGGATTAAAAGCTTGGTGGGTACCTCCATGTTCTAACCAATTCCCTGACCTGTGTGAGCCTCTCAGGATGAACTGTCTACCCACCAAGCTGGCAGATCCCAAGTGCTATCTTTTGGCCAGTCACTATGCTGAGTGAAGACCATGAAGTGGGTGAATCCCATGCTGAGAAGTCCAGCAGAGTTCTTGTCTTCTGCCATTCTTGGGGGTCTTGGTCCCATAAGCAGTCACAGAAGCCAGTACTTACGTTGTAGCTGTGATGGGGCTATTGGGGAGGGTGACAGGTGGCTGGGTCATGTCAGGAGCCCAGAAGCCTCCCTGAGAACTAAATCCAGGTGCAGACTGAAGAGGAAGTAAAAGCTGGTCAGATAAAGAGCATCATAGGCTAAGGATGTTGCCCAGGTAAGGTTTTGGTCAGGACAAAGGAGATCCCTGTGGTTGGAGCCCAGTGAGGGGTGGAGTGGGCAAGGTGGAGGAGGGTCACCTGCAAAGTGGTCCTCACCTCCCCTTCCCTCCGAGCACACAGGGTAAGATGTCCATGTCTGGTCTGGAAACTGCCCACAACCACCCTTCATGGGCCCTGGGGGTGTCCCTGGCTCTCTGCTGTACCCAAGTGCTACACATCATCTTGTCTCCTAGTTCCTACCCAACTTCCCAGCTCTGTGCCTTGAGCCACGTTGTTCCCTCTGCCTTGGACTCCTTGCATCTCACATCCCAGTTCAGTTGTCTTCTCTATATTTCCCTGTCATGCCCCATCATCTTCTCCACCTCATTTCTCTCTCTCCAGAGCTAATAACTCATGCCCATGCTGTGAGCCCCTGTTCCCAATGCTCTTGCCCACTCCCTCTCTTTGTTCTTAGCCACAAACCTGTAGAGTAGGGCCTTGTGTTCTCTCCATCTTACAGGTGAGAAAACAAAGGCCCAGAGAGACACTAGGCCACACAGCCAGTTCGTGGTAGGACTGGGATTTGAACCCAGGTAGCTTGGGCTGCAGTCTAGACTTTTTACCACAGTGTTGGGTTGCTTCTTATTCTGTCATTTTCTAGTTCTGGGTCACATGTTTATATCCCCATACCAAGCACATAGTAGGTGCTCATTAGAAGTTTGATAGGTGAATTAATTTTCCTCCTCCCCCTTTCTGGACATCAGGCCTTTTGCATCTGACCTGAGTAAAGCCACCAGTGACTGAACCGTTGAACAAGACAGATGAGCCCCACGTGTTCGTGTGTTTGGAAGCTGTGATCACTGACATTTTTCGGAACAGAGGTGTGAGTTCATAATGACTAGACATGTTCCCAAACCGTGCTAGTCACTGGTGAATTTTGCTCCTGAAATGATTTTGTATACTCTAAATGTCCCTGCCAACCAGACCTGTTGTTTGTACTGTTACCAAAAGCAAAAGTCTCTTGGGGTCTGTACTTTCCAAGCTCTGGGCTGGGCTGATATAGTTCCCAGAAAGGACAAGATGAGGAGAGAGCCTTTCTCAAGGCAGTGGTCAGCAGGCCCATCCCAGGGGTGTGCACTGGGGTTAGAGGCCAGCTGTTGGTGAAGGAAAATGAGCTAAGGCCTGGCCATTGTCATTCCCTTATCTCTGACTTCCTGCTGGGGCTGGCTGGTTTCTGAGCTCCAGAGTCCTGGTGGCTTCTCAGCAGCAGTGTGTCTGAGTGTCTGAGTTTCTCCCTCCCTCTCCCCAACCCCGCCTGTGTTTGTGAGCAAATGATTGAAGGGCAGTTACTGCAAACCAGGCCCTAAGTGATGGGGGTGCAAGAGCGATGTGGTTTGCTATGTGCTTCACCATTCAGGGCAGCCCCAGTTGCCCTGCTCTGTGTGTCTTTTTCCTCTGGCCTTGCAGATCTGCTGGCATATTTATTTGGAAGGGGAGTAAGTGGAATTTTTCAAAGGGAAGCAGTTTGCAAAAGATGAAAATAAAACAACTTGGGATAAATGGCTTATCTGGCAGTGGGAAATAGCCTCTGGCATGGAGAGATCTTTAACCTTGTCTGAACAAGTAGGGGGGGACTTGGCTTCTGTAGCATCTCAGAGAAGGAACCTTTCTGTCCCTGCTGAGGCTAGCCTCCCCACCCAAGCCTCAAGCCCAACCCTGCCTTTGACAGGTAGATGTTTATTTCACCTTGTCCAGTCAAATGTTTATCCATGCTTTATCCATGCTGCTATGACTTCTGCTTCCTGGATTGTGGCTATAGTCTCCTTGAATTCTGCCCCTACGGCCTCCTCTGTAGACTATAGCCACTAGTGTTTCTCCTAGAAATAGAGTGAATCCCATTTCATTGCAGTTGTAAGCAAGGCCTCTGGTACCTCCTGGGTCCCTCTGAGCAAAACCTGGTCCCACAGTGCCCTGAAAGGCCCTGTGTGCTGCTCCCTTCCTGTTTTCTCAGCTGCAGCTACGCTGACCTCTGCTGTTCCTTGACATGCATCAAGCTTATCCCTACCTCGGGGCCTTTGCATTTGCTATTCCCTTCACACAGATCACTCTTCCCAGATTACCTTGTGGTTCTACCTCACTTGGCCAAGGGCTCTGCTCAGATAGGATCCGATCAGAAAGTCCCTCCCTATTGGCATCATTTAATGTAGCACTCCCAGTTCCACCCCTGCGCTTGCTATCCTCCATGATCAGCTTTTTCTCCCTCCATGGAATGTATCCACACCCCAAACATAGAATGTGCTTAGTTAATTATATGTAGTTTCTGTCTCATTACACCAAAATATTCATACCATAAAGACAAGAACTTTGTTTCTTTCACCGCTGTGTTCCCAGAGCATAAAGCCTGGCCTGGCACAGAACGAGTGTCCACCAGGTCTTTGTTGTGTAAATGAAAGGAAAGGACTGAGTCTCCGTGTCCTCCATTTCATCTGTCCATAATGTGCCTGCACCCCACACCCACTTGGCATTTCCCCATTTGATGTCATGGAGCAAAGATGAGTTCTAGATCTTTGGATTTAAGTAGTCCTGGATTTGAATTCTAACTCTTTCAATTCCTGTCGGGTGTTGTTGGGCAAGTTAACTTCCAGTGACGGTCTGCACTTCATCATTTAGAAACTAAAGAGCCTGTGCCTTCCCTGGCAGACTGTTGGAGGAGCGCAGGCTTGGATGTTCAGTGTTTCTTTAGCCTTTATGCTGTATTAATTCAGTGCTAGACCAACAAGAAAAGCTTTCTCTCTCTCTCTCTCTTTCTTTTGGATAGGTTTATTGAGGTATAATTCATATAACTATTAAATTAACCATATGTTGTGTATGGTTCAGAGTTGTGCAGCCATCAACACAATCCAGTTTTAAAACATTTCCATCACCCTTAAAAGAGAACCTGGTACCATCCCTTCTTATCCTCCCTGGTCCCCAACCCCCAGGCCCTTGCAACAAGGGATCTCCTATTCCATTTTTATAGATTGGTCTATTGTTGAGATTTCATATAAATTAAATTATACAGTATGTGACCTTTTTGTGACCATTGCCTTTCACTTGCTGTGATGTCCATGTTGTGAATGGTATCCACACTTCTTTCCTTTTTTGGGGCAAATGATATGCCATTGCATGGGTGTACCACATTCCGTTCATCCACCCATTCATTAATGGGCATTTGGGTTCTTCCCATGTTTTCACCATTTTATTTTAGTTTTCTTGGTACCAGGGATTTAACCTAGGGGTGCTTAACCACTGAGCCATATCCCCAGCCCTTTTTTATATTTTATTATGAGAAGGGTCTTGCTAAGTTGCTTAGGGTCTCACTAAGTTGCTGAGCCTGGCTTTGAACTCATGATCCTCCTTCCTCAGCCTCCCGAGCTGCTGGGATTACAGGGGTGCACCACCATGCCTGGCTCCCACTTTTCTCTAATAAGAGTAATGCTGCTCTGAAGGTTTGTGTGCAGGGTTGGTGTGGATGAGAAGCTTTTATTGGTTACATCCCAGCTGGCTCAGGAAGGCTTCTTTGAGTGCTGGTCACACCTTGAGGCAAGTTTTACTTCCTCCAGTAGTTCTGAACCTTTTCCTTTCTATTTAAGAACAAATTTGTACAGAACTATTCAGCCCAGCAGACATCCTTTTAAGAAAGGATCTACTATTATTTTTTCAGTTTTTATAACTAGCTGGTTATTTGCCTCATTTTGCCACCAGGAAGGTTCCCTCTCCACATACACAACCTTCTTGTTGCCTCACTTGCCCACCCTCTGCTTGGTCATGTGGCTTTGTTCTCCTCCATTCTCAGGACCAGTTGCATGACATTTTCCCTTGAGTGACCCTTTACTGGGTGAAATTTGCCATTCTGCCGTGAGAACCCTTGACTTGAAGCAGACTTGTGGGAAATGTGATCTTTGAGTTTTTACTTCATCTCATTCCAGTCAATTTCTTTATCTCCTAATTGCATTATCCATGACCCTGGTAGAATTACATAGAGCATTTCAGAAGATTCATTAAGTCCTGGCTGCTGGTGAGGATGTGCTAATAACAAAGGCAGCATCAGGAGTGTTTGCCAAGTTCAGGGCAGTCAGACCTTCCTTTAGGAACACCAGGCAGCAGTGTTTGGACCTCGCAGGCCTGCTGCTGGTGTTCCTAAAGGAAGGCTTGATTGTCCTGGTTCCAAGCTGCAGGGCACATGCCAAAGTGCACAGTTCCTGAAGGGGAGGAGAGCCTGGTGGTGCAGGAGTGCAGCTCTCTGATTCCACTCTGAGGGAGGGAAAACAGGGCTGGCTCGCCACAGGCATGGAGGGTGTTTGAAAATAGCTCAGGCTGTGTGGTATCCAGAGAGGAAGTACATGCTCTCCTGCTTTTGTGGTGTTGTGATCCTACCTCAGCACCTTCGCACTGCCTCTATCACTCTGCCCAGGAGATGTCCATCAAAGGCCTCCCTGAATGCCCTTCCCCTGCTCACCTTTCCCTTCCCCTGCTCACCTGCTGTGTCACTTGGTTTTCTTTCTCTCCATCACCCTTCTCTTCACTTGGTATCCCATATGCTTATTTAAATTTCTCACCAGAACACTAGCCCCATGGGAGTGCACCATCCACATTTATGTTTTCAAATTTAAAATGGTTCTCAGAGTATGGAAGGGACTGGTAAACATACGTTGAATGAATGAATGCATTTGGTTTTATGAAAATCCTGGTGCAAAGGTGCTAATATTCCTATCACATGGGGGAAGAATTCCGGACTCAGATGACTTGAGATGATTGTTCAAGGTCACAGGGGCGTCCTTGACTGAGCCAGGAGTTGAGCTCAGCCCTCCTGGGTCCCATGTGGCCATCTTTCTCCCAGGGTCTAAGGATGTCTTCTCTAGGCATTTAGAAATTTGCAGAAGATGCTACAGCTGCATGTGAGGCAGCTACTGGAGAAATTTTAAGAGGTACAGAGTGAGGATTTCCTGTGCCCTGAGATGGAAAACAGGAAGCAACAGAAAGCTGGCACAACAGCAGTGGAAGATGCTCTGTGCTGGGGGAAGGAGCAGGGAGCCATACTGTGGGGATGGCTGCCATACACCCAAAGGACAGGAGCCTCGTGACACGATTGCTGGCCTAGCCGCCCATGTTTGTCTCAGGCTGTCCAGTGCACCCTGTACCCCAGTAGCATCCTAGATGTCTCCCTTGTGGGGGTCTAACACTCCAAGATGGCAGCCTGGGGCTGGTGAGGAGGCGTGGATAGTGATAATGAACACCCCAAGCCACCCTGGGTCTGCTTGTGCACAGAGTGCACTGCACAATTTTATTGCAATAGATATTCTTTGTGTAAATGGGGACCCTGCTTCTTTTCAGTGTGGTGAGACTGAAGAGGGAATCTGTGGTGACACCAGAAAACTTGCTTGAGAGCTTAAACTTTCTGGAATATTCTGCCAATCACATGAAGGCTGTGTGTCATTATGTTTAAACTCTGAAAGTAGATCTGGTGGCCTCATCATTTGTAGTGACTTTCTTTGATCATGTTTAAGAAAAACATTTAGTACAGCCTCATACTCTCTACCCTTTTTAAGGAATGGTAAATGTTTTTGTTGAGGTACTGACGGCCACCATGACAAGCAAACCCTCGTGTATCTGATTGCTAAAATTTATATATTTATTTTATTCTCAGGTGAAGTCCAAAGTAGGTTTGACTAATAGGTGGCCTACTTTCTTCCAGGTGGTGGCCCATGGGTTGCCATTTTCAGTAGGTACATCATATTCCAGGATCAGGTGGCGCATGGCTACTTCCATTTGGGTTCTGTGGTCAGAGCTCAGTCCTGTGGCTGTACCTGAATGTGCAGGCAAGTGAGCTAAGCTGTGTGCCCAGGAAGAAGCAGAGGCAAGCTTGGTTGACAGCCAATCCTTCTCTGCCATAGTGAGACAGTTTTTAAGTCCCATAATCCTTTAAAATTATAGAGTTGTTTTTAGGAACTCTAGCGTATGCTCTTGGAAATGGTGTCTTTCGATTCCCATGTTGCAGACGAGGAAACAGAGACTCAGAAGTTTATCAGCTTGCTTGAGGCATTGAGTACAGGTGTTGGGCTGGAATCCAGGTGTGCTCAGTCCTTGGCACGCACCTTGTCCTCTACTTTCTAGCTGTGCATTTTTGAGTGTGGCCCGTAGTCCTGCATCTGGAATCTTTTATTTGTGTCAGTGTCAAGTCAACTCCTGGGAGGATCATGGCTGTCATTGTCATTAACAAGGCTCAGGGGCCTTGTCTCCTCAGTGGTAGCACACTGGCCAGGTTAGAGAGTATTGGTAGGGTTATTCAGTGGGTGATAAGGATTTTCAGAATCTTTTGGGAAGAAAAAGAAGTGCCCATTATTAAAATCTAGTACCCCAGAGAGTGGGAGAATCTAAAAACGTGATTAAAGGGAAAAGCACATGAGAATCCTCCACCTCAACCCTATGCTTGGGAAACAACACCAAACCCAGGCTCCTTAGGGACCCCTGAAAGAGACAGTGAGCCCTCCTTAAGGGCTGGATGTCCCAAAGTGAGTTAGAAGCCCGAGATCCTGCTCAAATTCCCAGATTCTGCATAGTACTGAGGAAAGACTTTAAAAACTCGATCTGACAGTTCAAAATGAAGATCTCTGTTGTGAGGAAGAATCTCATTTGGGCCTCTGAGGCACCTTAGCTTCAGACTCTCTAACAATATCCTTCATCGACTTCACTTCGTACCTGTGATCCAGGCTCCCTCCTCCACTTCCTTTCACTTTTATTTCCTTTTTTTCTTGCAGTATTGCCAGCCTTGACCTCTCTCCTCTTACCAGCCCAGCCTTCCCTGGAAAGTGGGAGTTGTCAGGTCTTATCTTCATGCCTCTCAACAAGGGCCACCCTGTAAGTCAGGATGAAAAGGATGCTTTGCTTACAGGTGCATCGAGAATGCGGGAAATCAGCCAAGGGTGTGTGTGCGCGCGCGTGTGCGTGTGTGCGTGTTGGGTTGATTCTTGGGAGTGAGTATGGGCACATCTGCTCTAGATTGCTTCTCCCTCCAGAATTCCTCCTGGAGGGATAAGGAAGGCACAGGCTATTTGAGGCCATCCAGCCCTGAGTCCATTGGTTCCAGCTCCCTGCTCTTGTTGACGGGAAGGGAAGCTCAAATGGGGACCCTGGGGGATTTTGTGAAGCTTTCTGCACTCAGTGTCATTTTCATGCAGTTCTGTTAAGAATCTGTACATCTCATCCTCGCCTGGTTCATTCAGTGAGTCACCCCGAAGGCATCAGAGCCTTGTCATTTTGGCAGCCATGGGGCATTTGTGCCTGGCTAATTATGGGCAGCTCTGATCTGAAGTAGCAAGGTTGAGTGGAGATAGGTTGAAAAATGACCCAGACAGAAGCAGGGGCTCCAGTGCAGCCCCAGCGCACTGTGACTTGGGATGAGGTCAGGGCATTTTTGCTTTGTGACAGATTGGGGACACAGAGGAAAGAAGAGTTCAGGCTTTGTTCTGACCGAGAACAGCACTGTCGCAGAAGCAGACCTAGGAAGATAGCTGGCAGCCCAGAGTTGAAGCCAAGGATGCTTCACACACCCTGCATGCAAGTTCCCACTAACACATCCTGATCATCATTGTCTTTAAGGGAGATGTTTCCCACAGTACACGGCGCAGCATCGCTGTGTCCCCAGAGTGCACAGGACAGGAAAATCCTTTAGAGCTGGCACAAAATTGCAGTTCTGAGTACTAGCAATATGACCCCATGGGGTATTGTGTCCAGCACCCACGTTCCAGTCCTCTGGGCTCTGGTTTGCCTTAAAGCGCTGTGCAGAGGTATGCTTGCAGTTTGCTACAAATGCAAACTGTAGGAATGTTGAATTGAATGGGGTCCTTTGAGCAGTTATCATCCTCAGATCCCATTAACCTGGGGTATCAGAATGCCTCTGCACTGGAAGGGATCCACACCTGGGCTTGAGTGACACTTGCCATCACTGCTCATGTCAAGAGGTGGTTTCATCCCAAGACAATGATGAAGTGGTGCTTTGTAGAATGTAAAAAAAAAATGTTGAGCCCTTGCTTCCAGAGTTTATCTGTGGCACCACAAATGGCATTTCATGTACCATCTTGCTTTCAAAGGGCAGCTTTGGTTTTGGAGAGAAAAGAACCTTGGTTAGTTGTCCCCCACTCCACCCCCACAGTAAAGGAGGGATGGGACATAATTAATATTTTTGAATTTCTCTTTCAAATAACTTTATGAAAGGCTTTAAGCTGTCTTTGTAAATGATCAGGAAGATTTGGACTCTGAAGAAATTTTGAAATACCTTACTGTTTGTGTTGATGAGTTCCTTTCTAAAAGACAAGTGATGGCATGGTTGGGATCTCTAAGTGATCGAGGGAGCTCTTGCATTTATATTTACTTTAAATATAAAACGTCAGTATCAAAGAAGGTTTTAAATGGTCAGAGCATCTTGAGAGGAATAAGAAAGCAGAGAGTACAGTATCTAGTTTAATTTCTCTGCACAGACGGGAACTATGGTCTCGTTTAATCCATGAGTACAAATAGCTCCCCACTTGTAGCTTTGCATGGTGATTTAAGGCAGAATATCTACCTTAGTCATGCTTTCCTTTAAAAAATAAATTTATTTCCCCCAATACCGAGGAGCTAATGTGAGGCCCTGACCCATAAGCATTGTCATGGAATGAGGACAGACTACACTCCACATATGATAATCATTCACACAAATGAGTCCCATAGTATAGATAATTCCATAGGAAATAAACCCATTTTACAGATGGATTATTTATTTGATCCTGGTCCTATTGACATTCACAATCTTTTGTCTATTATATTTTCCTGGATCCTATTATCTATCAAATAGAAAATATTCATATGCTGTTATCTATCAGCTATCAAATATGCAGACCTTTATCTATTAAAAATTAAAAGCACAGTTTTTGGTTGTCATTCAGTCAAATGGAGGCCACTAGGACAAAGTGCCAGGAATAAAAGTCAAGGTCACTTTCTTTAGCAGTCTCCTCAATCCCACTGGCATGAAGCTCTCTTCCTGTGTACTTTGTCTGCAAGATCCAATGCCAAGAATTCTCACAGGCAAATCCACAGGCAGTGAAATCAAGAGGCAGGCTCCTCGCCCTGCTCTCCTAGACCACTTCCTGCAGAGGTGCAGGTGGCTTTGAAATGCTTGCTTCTTCATTCCCTTCTGATTGCCTTGTTTGTCCAGATGCTTCCATCCTGAGTATTTTGCAGAGTCCTTTGCCTAATCGCCTCAGGAAGTACCCAGGCAAGCGGCTCACAGCCCTGGCATCATGGTGCAGTGAGTCTCCTTCATTAGGCAAAGGGAATGAATGGTCACAAATGTTCCCAGAGGAGAGCATGCACCTCAGCTTTCTGTGTGGGATCAGAGACTGGGGACCTTGTCCTCGAGCTCCTCCCACCTGTGTTCTTTGGCTTCTCTACCTGGGGAAAGCAGCAGACAGTGAATATGGAAGGGAATTTAACTGGCTTCATTAAAGTGACTCCTTCTAGTCTCTCATGAGTTTTCGACTCAAGTCAACCCTGCTGAGTTCTGCTGGGATTATTATACACAGCATGAATCACAGACTAGCCCTCTAGAATTCTCTGGATCGTGTTTATTATGCAGTACAAGCTGCCACGGATAGAATATTGTCTCTACTTTATCATGTCTCCTGTCTAGTTGAGATGTGTAGGGCTCTACCAGCCACCGTGGGAATCAGTGACACCAAATTCTGATACTAAAGAAGGAAGTTTGGTCACAGGCAGGGAGTGAGAAGAAGCTGGAGGTGGCAATGAATGGTCCCCCAGCTTCCTTCCCTAGGGTTTTCAGTCCACTCCCCAAAGAAACCACGCACAGGCAGACACAGAAGCAGTCTGTGCACACCTGCGTACTGGCTCAGTGTTTGCAGTACGTGCTCAAATGTGCCCAGCATGCCTGTGTCCCGTCAGCAGGCACTGTGCTACTGTGGTTACCCAGAGAGTGGCCATGTTTCCTGGTGCCTTTATGTTGGTACATGCTGGCTTCTCTGTATGGAATCCCCTTTCTCTTTCTTCCATCCAGTAGGTCTAGCAAACTCCTGTTTGCCCATGTAGAGTGAAATCATGGACCCCTTCCTCTATGAAGCTTCCTCTATCCCCACATCCCTTATTCTCATCAGACTCGCTTTCAGTGCCACACTGCGTGTATCATTGTCACCCTTAATTACCCTTCAATGGTGCCTCACCGGTGGCTCAGGCACCTGTTTCCCCCCAACACCAGAGAGCTGAACCTTGTCTTCTCATTGCATATTAGTGTTGTGTACAGAAATATGTCTGGAACATACAGGTGGTTAATGCATGCTTATCAGATAAATGCATGAATGCATCATTTTAAGGGGTATGGGTAGTTTGGAATACCTGGCCACTATGTGTGGACACTAAAGAACTAATTTTTCTTTGGAATAAAATTGTTGTGATTTTCTTTTTATTGTTCTTGTTATTGTCTTTCTATCATGAGCACCATCCAAATCTACTTTTGTTTGCACCACCCAATCCAGATCATTATTTTCCTGGTAGAT
>JAJEJO010000203.1:98272-123880 GCA_020662805.1 Glaucomys volans | reverse complement strand
TTTTTTTTTTTTTTTTTTTTTTTTTTTTTTGTACTGGGGATTGAACCCAGGGGCACTCCACCACTGAGCCACATCCCCAGCCCTATTTTGTATTTTATTTAGAGACAGCATCTCACTGAGTTGCTTAGGGCATCGCTAAGTTGCTGAGGCTGGCTTTGAACTCATGATCCTCCTGCCTCAGCCTCCCAAGTGCTGGGATTACAGGCATGTGCCACTGCGCCCGGCTCATTGATCAGTTTTTGATACTTATCTTCCTAGGACATGTAGCATTTTTTTTTCCTCTTCAGCTAAATGCTAAAATGCAAGAGTCTTTTTCCTTCCTTCCTTCCTTCCTTCCTTCCTTCCTTCCTTCCTTCCTTCCTTCCTTCCTTTCTCACCCAGAAAATTAAAAAAAAAAAACACATTTAAATTCATCAGGAAAAAACAAACAATCTTATGGTCATAAAAAAGGCATGGAAATCAAGCACCATTTCCTCAAGCTGCTCAAAACACTCTATGAGCAAGGTCCTTGTCACATGTGTATGAGAGCGGTAGACTGTGTTCCCAATGGACCTCCAAGTGCATTCTTTAAAATCTGACCACAGGGCAGTCTATTTGCATGCTTGTCTTTTGGGCTCTGTTTCTAAAACAAGGAGAGCTGTGATGGAATCTGCAGCTGGTGAGCTGGCCCCAAGCCTGGGCAGTCCAGGCTCCATCGCACCCTGGGGCAGCCAACGGCCAGCATGGCTGATGGGAGATGGCTTGGGGACGGGCCTGGAGTCTTCTCCTTTCCCTAAGCTGACACACCAAATGGTTAACATGGAACTTGAGGCCAGTGTGCATTTGCTGAGCCAGTGACCAGCATACCCTTCTGGACAATTAAAATAGGAAAGAGGGCATCTAGCTTCTAGGAACATACAGGGGCCCTAATGAAGCAAGAGAATCTTTTCTTAAGTGGATCCATCTCTCCCATTAGGCATTCAAACCTCTAGTTTCTCCTGACCAAAACCAGTGATTGAGGGTAGATCCTGCCTCTGCGAAGTGTTTGGCTTTGGCTAGAGTGACCATGTGGACATGAAGTTCCCTTCTGGCAGCCAGAAGAGTAGACAGAACTGACACCTTTTTTCCCGACCCAGGATACTCAAGCAGAGATTCCAGGTGTCCTCTTGTGCTCAAGTGCTCATGCCTCATCAGGTGGAGGGGTGTGTATGCTTAAGCAGGTATAGGGATATACAGTTGATTCTCATTATTGTAGATGCTATATAGAGCACTCAAGAATGGAATTAATGTCCTTAGAAAAGAGGCCTCAGAGAGCTGCCTTGTGTCTTCCACCATGTCAGGAGACAGGAAACAGGACCTCA
Source organism: Glaucomys volans (assembly GCA_020662805.1). Classification (NCBI taxonomy): domain Eukaryota; kingdom Metazoa; phylum Chordata; class Mammalia; order Rodentia; family Sciuridae; genus Glaucomys; species Glaucomys volans. Next base: position 122,540 of record JAJEJO010000203.1, on the reverse strand, counting down.
CCAGACACTGAGTCTACCTGTTTCTTGATCTTGGATATCCAGCTCCAGAACTGTGAGAAATTAACATCATTTTTTAAGGCACCAGTGTATGGTTTATGTTAGAGAAGCCCAAACATACCAAGACACGAGGTGGCAGGGAAGTGCCACTGACTGATCTTGGGGTACAGTGGGCTTATGTGCTCATGGTCATGTGTAGTCAGAGTCAGACCAGAGGCCTGTGTTCTGTCCTCACATGACTTCTGGTTTGGTTCATGGTGCTGCTTGGGTCCTTGCAGTTCAGCAGAGGATGAACCATGCATCCATTCACACTTAAAAGAAAAGGTCAGTGGGCAGGGGACCTGAGGCAGAAGGGTGGGGATTCCAATCCCTCTGCCTTTTTATTCCCCACGAAAGACATGGTGGTGGGTGTCCAGGGATTGAACACCTTTCTGCATGCCTACCACTGCCAGGTGCTTCACCATGGATAGCAATGCTCCGAGTTCCCATCATCCCCATTCTGCAGATGAAGAGCAGGCGCAGACACACAACCAGTAAAAGATACAATGTAGATTCAAGCCTATGTCAGCTAAAAGTGCAATTTTCTTTGGTTAGTGGCCAACTGGAAAAACAGATGGAATAGCAGAAAGAATGGGTGCTGAAGCTGGGTTTTCTCTGGGTGTCTAAAATAACGGTGTCATTGAGGGAAACAGAGGAAGTTGAATGAGTTGATCCCAAGGGACAGAGCTGAGTTGATGGAAAGGTTCTCAACCCATGTGTCTCAGAGGACATTTGGCAAGGCTAGATTCATTTCTGGCTGTTGTTTATCATAGTGGGGCTGGAAGGGGGGTGGATTGCCACCTCTTGGGTGAATGACAAGGGTGCTGCTTAGTATCCTACAGCACACAGGACAAGCACCACAGCAAAGAATTATTTGACCCCCAAATGTCAGTAATCCCAAGACCAAGACTACCAGATAGAGGAGAAGCAGGTTTTGGAAGGAACTGTTTGCTGGCATTCTGGGGTCAGAGATCTCAGGGTACCTGTGGACCAGGCCAGGGACAAATGCAGCATTGTGACAGCCCATGGATGTTTTCACTTTTGTACCCAGTTACAGTCCCTGTGCTGAAAATTCAGACTATGTCCATAGACAGTGTCCTTGGACCTGAGAGACCAGGCCAGAGCTGCCTGTGGAAAGACTCACAGGATGTGGAGCAACTGGAGGCTTAGGGTCAGTCTGGGACCTCCACTAGGTGAAGGACATGAATAGCAGGTACCAGAAAGCTTTGTGAGAGGTCAGGCTGACTCAGCAGCTTTTTCATTGCTCCACATCATCTTAGCATTTGCAGTGTGTCCTGGGGAGCTTGGAAGGTTTTCAGAGACACACAAGTAAAAATATGTTGTGCATATTCCCATGCTGGGAAAATTTGCCAAGCACTGTAGGGAAAGGAGGGGAAAGGCACCTTAGCTTGGAGATGCCAGAGTATAAAGTCTCTGACTGAGGGGTGCTGGAAGAGGGGAGGTGGGTGCACGGCAGCAGAGAGAGTGGAGTGGAAGTGTGTGGCAGGGCAGGAAGGTAGGTAGCAGGATGGCAGCTTCAGTCCTGGCCATGGTCAAGGGCGAGGGGAGGACTTCAGGGGAGAACTGGTGTCTCCTGTTAATAACCTGTATGGCTTCAAAAGGAGAATCCCTCCAAATATAGGGATGACCTGTCCCCATGAAAAGGAAGAGATGTTTCATTTCCAGTCTCCGTGGTCATGTAGGGGTGACCTCTCTCCAGGAGGTAGGAGCATACAAGTGTTTCCATTTTGCATCAAAATTGAGAAGAGAATCCCTTTGTGAAAAAGTAAAGGAAACCTGACACTTGATACCCTTTACAGAGGGTGGGGACCTGGGAGCTTGACTGTCTGGGTTCCTGTCCCAGCTTCTCTACTTCCTTTCTGGACAATCTGGGACAATTCATTTCTGTTTTGCAGTTTTCTGTCTGGGAAGCGAGTGGAATGAGTGTCCCCACATCGTAGGTGATTTATGAGATTAAATGATTTAGTGCAAATAAAGTGCCTGGAGTGGTGCCTGGAATGTAGTAAAACCTCAGTGTTAGCTGGTGTTATTCTCTCTTTACTATTTAAGGGAGGCAATGGAAAAGAACCAGGAGAGCATCATGTTCTAGGGCCTGGCTCGTGAACTGGCAGCCAGCTATGCTGCAGTTGGCTGTCAGGTGTGCATTTTTTTAAGCTTGAATTTGAATGCTCACATGATCCACAATCTATCTTCTACTCCTGCCTCCCACATTTAATGTCCTTTGATCTCTGCTCCCTGGATATAGGGGTAGAGGACACAGGAAGTTGTGCTAAGAGAGAGAAGGAGATGGAGGAGAAACTATTTACAGGATTAGCCACACAGTGAGCCAGCTGTCACCCTTGCATACTTGGGTGTGTGCCCTGTTTATAAAATAGTTGTGTATTTTCAAATGTGAATTCAGCCTAGGAACTCGCTGATGATCAGTTTCTATGGCAGCAGGTTCTAGGGCCAGGAATGTGTACTGCAAGCTTTTGAGTTACTCTAGGTGGTGGCTTCAAGCTTCCCTGGGTCCAGCCCTCTGCAGAGCAAGCCCAGCCTTCTCCTCCCTTCACCTGAAACTTGTCTTTTCCATTTCATTGTCACTTGTTCTTCACCCACCCACCCCACACCCAGCCATGGGCCCTGCTAAGAGGAGGAGCATCCTGCCTTTCAAGGCACATTCCAAGGGGAAGAGCCATGCAAGTAGTGGAGCCAAGAAAGACCTCTGGCCTTTGAGGCTGAAAACCTAGCTGAAATGTGACCTTGGGTGAGTCACTGAGCCAGGCAGCAGCCATCTCTCTTCTCTACCAAGGGAGTGCTGTATCTATCACTTGCAGCACCTCACCTGATGGTTTGGATTGCCAGGGAGAGGCAATATGCCTCTCTATTTTTTTTTTTTTATTTCAGATATTCTGCTAATGATGGGCATTCAAAATAATTAATAAATAATTAATGATGCTGCATTATTTCTGGACGCATGACCAAGCCTCCACCGCCAGGGCTAGAAGGCAGGAATGGAAATATGTGTTGTGCTGTGGGTCCCAGACTAGCCTAGAAAACAAAGAAATTCTCCACCAGGATTTTATGCTAGAGTGTACTCAGTTTTTTCCTGAGGGGACAAATCAGGGGGTAGAGTTTTGTCCCTCTTTGGGACTGCTTTCTTCTGTGGATTTGGCAGCCAGGGTGGAAGGTCCTCACCTCCACACTGAATCTCCTTTGCCCCAGGGAGGAGTGGGTGCATTCTGTCTTCAAGGCACCATCCTTAGGGGCCTCTGATGTGTCCTGGTACTTCAGGGAAAGACAGCACAAGCATTTCCTCAGTCCCTGATCTGTTGCTCCCTCTCAGAAGGGAAGATTCCTGGCCTGAAAGCTGTGTTTTAATCATGGTCCTTCCACTTGTTGTGTGAGGGGGTCCCAAGATACCTTGACTTCATTTTTTAGGCTCTTAAATGTTGACACTGCAAGTGCTACTCACCTTAGGGTGCTGTGAGGAAGACTAAGTGTGCTCCGCGGGTGGGTGCTCAAAACACTGAGCATTCAGGAAATGTTCTCTCTCCTATAAAAATAATAATGTACCTGTGGTTATTATCTTTAGCCCTGATTCCTTCTCCATTAGATAGTAGACATATGACATGAGCCACAAACGCAAGCTTCAAAATTTCCAATTTTCTACTACATTAAAATAGTTACCTTAAAAAAAAAAGGGAGAAACTAGGTGAAATTAATTTTAGTAGTATATTGTGTTTAAATCAAAATAGCAGAAGTATTTCAACACATGATCAATAAGAAAAGTTAATAATAGGCATTTTCTGGATGCTAGTTGAACCTCATCGTGTGTTATACTTACAGCATATCTCAGTTTGGACCAGCAACATTCCAGTAGTCATATATGACTGTCATCCTGGACAGCTGTAGCCACACATGCCAGTTGCTTCTAGCATGTGCCACTGGCCCTCACAGACTTTTGCTCATTCTGTTCTTCCTTCTCCTTGGAGTAACCCCAGCTCCAACTTCTTGTTTAGATAATTCCCGTTCATCCTTCAGAGCAAAGTCTGACATTGAGTTCTCCAAGAAGAGTTTTTTGACCCCAGAGTCTGAGATTAGAGTCTTTCTTTCCACAGCTCCTGATCCTGGTGCACATGAGTAGATTATAGGAAGTGTGAAAGAAAATGCTTGAAATTGAGCTGTTTGAACGCGTGTTTTAAGATTGCTCTCTCGTCCTATTGGTGCAATCCTCAGGTTAAAAAAAGTTTGAGGAAATTCTTTCAAACCTTTCATCCTACTCTAGACAGTTTCAGTGTGACTGTGGGAAGTGAGAATCTAAAGGGACATTTGCAGAAATGTATTTGTACATTCACTGTACGTTCCATTTCTGTAGGATCGCTGTTCTTGGGTGTGTCGTTGGTTGTCAGTTACCAGCGGTAGTATTTTCTTTCCACTTGTACCTTGATAGAATTTTGGAATTTGTGATTTTAAACATATTTATCTGTAGATATATCTGATCATAATATCTGGCAGAAAGTGGAATCAGTTTCAGAAGGAAAAAAAACATTCCGGGTCAGTTTGGTTTGACCTTTATTACACAATGGAAAAATGAAAATGAGATGGGGAAACCCAAGAAAAGACTATTTTTTTTTTCATTTCTCATTTTTATCTTTGTGGTGCTAGGAACTGAACCTGGCTGGGGCTTTGTGCATGCGAGGCAAGCCGCCCACTACTTAGCTATGTCTACTGCCCTAGAAATACTACTTTAGGACTTGAAGTGTGGCGGACTTAGAAATATGATTGATTAGAATTGGCTAATGGCACTTTCAGGACAACTGACCTGGGTTGGAATCTGTATGCTTTGAGGCCTCTGCCAAATTGCCCAACCTTTATATGTGTGTCTGTTGCTTTATCTGCTACCTGGGCAGAATGGCCTTCTGATGGTTTTAGATAAAATAGATAATAGATAAAAGTGAGATAACACAAGCTAGTAGTTACAGTCTATTAATTTCCAGTTGGTGGAGTTTATATCATATGCTTTTTAGTTATTCATTTATAGTTGTGTTAAATAATGATTTGCTTTTTTTTTTTTTAAAGAATTGAATTGGTCAAGGATTGATGGAGTCTTAAATTCTTCAGTATGACGTTGTCCTTGCTAAGTTCTCTTCTGTACTTAGGTATTTTTCATTTTATAAAATATTCTTGAAAATAGCAAATGATCTCATTTGTTCCTACTAGCTTTTTTTAGGTAAAAGTCAGATTTATTGGAATTTTACTTGCATGTAATAAGATTTACCCTTTTGAGTGTATGGACTGATGAGTTTTAAAAAACTTTATGTGGTTGTGTACTGAAACAGGGAGGTGTTGTTCAGCTGGTTCAAGTTAGAGTTATGCAAAATGAAGTCGTTCCAGAGATCCACTGTACAACATGATTCCCGTAGTCAAAAGCACTGTATTATGCACTTTAAAACCTGTTAAGAGGGGTTGCTCATGATAAGTGTTCTTGCCACAATTTATAACCAAAGGACTCAGGATACTTTCTTACCTTGACTGTGGTTTGGTTTTATAGGTATATGCATATGTCCAAACTCATCAAGTTGTCTACATTAAATGTGTACAAAATTTTTGCTTATCGGTTATACTTCAGGAAAGCTGTTCAAAAGATACAGAGCCATTCCATCACCTCTGAAAATCCCCTTGCTGCTTCTCAGTCACGGCATCATCTCCTTTTCTAGTTCCTGGCAGCCACTGATTTGAGTTCTGTCCCTACAGACTTGCCTATTCTGAAATGTTCTGTAACTGGGACCATGTATAACCACTATTTGTGTCTGGTTGTTTTCACTCAAACTTAGTGCTGCTGAGAATCAGCCGTGATGGGACATTTCTCAGTAGTTTGTTCCTGCTATTGCTGTATAGTATTCCATTTTATGGACATACCACAGTGTTAACCATTTACCAATTGATGGATATTGAGTTATCCCCAGTGTTTGACCATTATGAATAATACCATACGACCTTTGTGCTCAGTTCTCTCTTTTCATTTCTTTTGGGTAAATACCAAGGAGTGGAATTCCTGAGTTATATAGTATCAGTTAATGCTTTTTAATGTGATTTGATTTTACCTTATGTAAATATGTTTCTCCTTACTTTCTTTTTAATAATGTTGCTTGCTAGTTCTCTGTCCATTCTTTTTTTTTTTAATGCTTCGTATCTGTTATAGTTCTTTTTGTGTCTATGCTCTATCAAGCAGCATGTAATTTGACTGTGGTTTATTTTTGTTTCAATCTATTCTGGGTTTTGGGTTTGGTAAAATTTCTAACTGGCTTTAATTTTTCCTTATATTTGAAATTTTGTGTGTACTTCCTGTTTATATATATTTTATTACTACCCATAATAACTATGTTATGATTTAAAAGGCAGACAATAATGCTAGTACTACTTTTCATTAGTTTGCAAATCTGTATTTCCCTAATGATTAAACATGAATAAAAAATGTTAAGAACAAGTTCTTACTTTCCCTTAACATAACTTTATTGTAATTTTTGTCCCTTTTTCACCCTGTTCCTTATTAATACATCTAAGATTACAGAGTCTATAACTTCATATATACTAAGTTTATTGTTGCATAGTAATTTTTCTCATAAATATTTCTTTGAGCATAGTTTTTGTCTTTGTATTCAATTTTTTAATTATAACATAAACACTGATTTATGTTAATTTCTAAATTTCAATGATAGCATTGATTTCTGCCTCTTAAAATACTGGGCCTTGCCCATTCTTGAGGTTTCGATTTTATCTATCAGTTCGCTGTTATATGTCTTGGAAACTTAGTCAATAAAGACAGCTGAGGGATATTTCCTAGGTTCTTCAGTATCTGAAAATGTTTTCATGTTTCTTCACACCTCAGCAATACATTGCCTCGGTACAGAACTCCTTTGCCAGGGGTCACTCCCTCTTGTCTCCAGGTGAATTGGGGCAGTAACCTCAGATCAGCCTGACCTTGTTCTTTGAGTTCAGGTGACCTGCTAACCTTGCTCCCAGGGATGGTTTCTTTATCCTTGACTATATCTAGCTGTGAGTGCTCATTCATTCATTTTCCCAGGAAAGTGGATCCACCAGCCTGAGACCATTGTCCAGTGTAAGCCAAATAGCCGCCCTCCCTGCTCTCCATGATCTCCTTTCACCTCCCTCCCCAGCTTTTCTCCTGCTCCGACACCGCAGAACCTTCCTTTCACCTCTGCAGTCTTCTCTTTCACTTCTGCGGTCCAGCTGCTTACAGAGCCATCTGCTCTCTCTGTCCTGCCACTCTGCACACTTAGCCTAACTCCAAACAGAATGTAAATGTCCTCATGGTGTCAACAGCATCATGGTGTCACCCTGGTTGCAGGGGCCTTCTGCAGTCCTTTGTAACTTTACTAATTGGCAACAGTGGGCAGGTTGCTGGCACTCACTTTGAAATTCTCCCTTCCCTTGGCATCTCTGATGTAATAGTGTGTGTGTGTGTCTCTGTCTGTCTGTGTATGTCTCTCTCTCTTATGCATCTCTCAAGCTGTTTCTTCTTTCTCCAGGGCTCTTCCTTCTTGGACCATCCCACAGCAGTTTCATGTAACCACCTGCCCCTCATTCTCCACTCTCCCTCTGATGACCTCTTCTCTTGCTTAAGCTATAGCTATCACTTCCACTCCCTTCCCTGCTTCTGCCTGGCTCCTTCTGGGGAAACTTCCACGGCACTCTGCATCCATCCCCAAACTTAGGTCAGGCCCCTCTCCCATGTACATCCTTAGCATTCTGCTCTTCATCCTAAAATTGGGATTTAGTACCTGCCTCACAGGTTTGTTGCAAGGATTAAACCACATAAAGTTTAAAATAGTGCCTGGCACATGATAAGTATTCAAAAAAACTTTGCTGTTAATTATACTACTGTTACTAGTATCATTGCTCACATGTTTCTGCTCTAACTTTGGGACGTAAACCGTATCTTACTACTTTTTCATCATCCCCCTCCTCCCACCTCTGTGTGTCTGCAGTACAAGAGAAGCTTGAAAATGCTTGTTAAAAATAAATCAGTGGGGCCTGGGATGGAACTCAGTGGTCGATTGTGAGCATAGTACACACTATGAAGTGTCAAACCCTGGTTTCAGTCTCCAACATCAAAAACAAAACAAAACAAAAACACAAAACCCAGAATTAATGACTATGTTCCCCCAAAGTATTGAAAACTCATGTTCAAGCAAAAACTGCACATGAGTGTTCATAGCAGCAGTCTTCAGTATCTCAAAGGTAGAAAGAACACAAATGTCCATTAGATCATGATGGACAAACACGATGTGGCATATTCGCATGATGATGTATCATTCAGTCATGAAAAGGAATGAAGTACTGATACGTGCTGCCACGTGCAACACGAGCAAACCTTGAAAATGTACCAAGGTAGTCATAGAAGGCCACATGTCACAGAATGTTATTTATGTGAAATGTCCAGAATAGGCAGATCCATGGAGACAGCAGATTGGTGGTTACTAGGGGCTGGGAAGAGGGGAAGCGGGGAGTGACTGCTTAATGGGTACGCAATTTTATTTTTTGGGTGATGAAAATGTTCTAGAACTAGAAAATGATAATAGTTGTGCAGCACTGTGAACGTAGTATTACTAGGTAGATTTTTATATATGTATATTACCACAATTTAAAAAATGAATGACTGAATGGATGGATGAATGGTTTCATGGAAAGAGGTACTTCTTTAAGTGATCTGCCAATTAGACACCACCATACATTAATTCCTCCTTGCCAACAGGTCCCCCTGCAGTATGACAACCTAAGTGCTTCAGCCTCAAGTTGCTGACTACCCTGGTCACATCCTTGTGATTCATTAAGAAACATGAAGGAGCTGCCCAGGGATGTTGTGATACATTTCATGTTTTTGCAGCCCCAGAAAAACCTAGTTATCTCAGTAAGTTTTGGATTACTAGGAAGGAAAAAGAAAGTGCTCTAGGAAAATGGGATTCTAAGACATCTCAATAAAGAAAAATCAGTGGGTGATCTTCTGCAAACAAACCCTGTAATACATGAATACCTTTTTAATGGATGAGTTTAAAATTATATCTCCTCAGTAGAGCCTGAATACTTTGGAGAGTGAGACTTGGGCTGTCTTGCTCATTATTGTCTCTGCAAACCTTTCATAGGGCACTCAGTAAGCACTGAATATTAATTCAGATACTGATTATTGGAATATTGATTATTGAATTACATATCAAGTCAGACAGTTCCCTATTAACGAATGCCATCTTGTGCTTCTTGAATATTTCTCCCTATCACCCATTTCTGGGGAGTTTTTCAGATTTCCTGGCAGGACCAGGCAGGAAGCATGTCTCCCTGCAGGTCACCAGTAAAGATGAATTCATAAATCTATTTCCTGAGGGATTTTATCCCTGTAAGTGATAGACAGTCCTGTGACCCTGTCCACCTATTGCTGTTTATGAAAAATGGATTTATTGCTGATCCACATAGTTCTTGTTTTTTAATTCTTTGTCTTCTGTGAACTAAGCTCTCATTCTTTGGTGAAAAGGGTCCTCTGTATAACTGGGATCCACAGGAGACAAAAGCTTCCTAGGAACACCTGGCCTTTTAGAGTGAAAGCTACTGGTCTATCGAGGTTTTGATTACTCAAACCACCTCTAAGTCCTGGTCAGTACTTCAAAGAGGATCACAAGGTTTGGAAATTGGTTTCAACCTTCTCCTCTATTCTGTATTCAGGGCTCAGAGTGTGAATATATTGCTCTTTCCCCGCTCAGTGGACAGTATTTTTCCTTTCTGTTCCCACTCTGAAAAGAACACCTGCCTTAGAATTTTCCTATTGGAATTGATTTTGTAATTATCTAGATTTGCCTTTTGACAGTGTATGCTGATGATTCTAAGTTTGTAGAACAAAATAAGTTCTTCGACATTATGAATGTGTTCTTATATGAAACCTATTCTTACTAGTTCAAACTTGCCATATGTCATCACCACTAGTTCAGGGGTCAGCAAGCTCTCACCCAAGGGCCAAGTCCCATTGACTCTCTGGCCCTTTACTAAAAAAGTTAGCCAACTTCTGGTTAAATTCAACACTTACAATAAGTTTCTCCCCCTCACTACCCCATGTGGGCCTGTGCGTTGTCACTGGTTACTAATCTTGGTTTGCCTCCTTGGTTCTCTTCACTTGGACTAATTATCACTTAGGACTCCAGACCTGCTGTTTTTCCTCTCTGAGATACAGAGAGGGCATGTGATACAGTTTTTAGAATTGAGCATTTCATCCAGTGAGTTTTCATATGTAAATTGCCAGCATGATGTCTGGCAGTTAACAGACCCTTAATTTGTAGTGCCCATCCTTCTTTGTACCTCTTCCTCCAAAGAGTATGGTCATTTATCCACCAAAAGACCAGAACCAAAAAGAAAAGAAAAAAAAAAAAAAAAGGACAAAAAACCCCACTACACCAAGTTTAATAGTAAATTTGTGTTCAGTCATCCTGGTTTCACCATTCTGCCACTTACTAGCTATGTGACCTTGAGCATGATGCTTAATCTCATTATAAAACAGGGATAATTATAGCATCTACCTTCTAGTACTGTTGTCACTATTCAAAATGACAGATGACAAACGTTTAGTGTAATGCCTTGCACCTAGTATATACTAATTAAGTGATAGTGTGTGTTATTTTCAGCATTGGTATTATTATTATTAATTTCTCAGGGTGCAAACTATTGGAGGGGATCTTGACATTCATCAGTTTTACCCACATTTGCCTACATCTGTCCTCCCAGTCTGCAAAGCCTCTACCACTGAGCTCTACTTAGGCAAAGTGAAGAAAACATGTCTTGGTGGGGAAAATAAATTCAGAGTTTCACCTTTCACATGGGTTGTCCTGAAGGTATTCTAGAAGGGAAAGCAACAGAAGCTAGATCTGTACATTTCTTTCTTTTTCTTTTTTTTTTTTTTAACCTAATAGTGTTTTCTTATGTTTTTATTAGTGCATTATAATTACACATAATAGCAGGGTTCATTGTGACATAGTCATACATGCACACAACATAATTTGGTGGATTTTATTCCCCAATACCTCCCCTTTCCCTCCCCTCCACCCTCCCTCCTTCCCCTGTAATGGTCTCCTTTCTATTTATTTATTTTTTAAATTTTTTAATTGGTTGCACATGTCTTTTAGACTTCCCCCCTACCCCCATCTAATTTCCTTTGTTTTCTCTGGCTACCTTTTAGCTGGTCCTCTGCCTCACTATTCCTGTGTGTCTTTGGTTCTGTTCAGAATTCTCAGGGCTTTTTGGGGGGGTGCATATGCTGCTTAGATGGAACTGTCCAGGGACATAATTCATTTACTTGTTCACTTGCAGTTCACTGTACTGGACACAAAGATATCAAGACAGGTTAATACCTAACACTGCCATTAATGGGCTCCTCATCTTGGACCTTGATTCTGAGGAGCTATTTTAAAAGGAAGAGCTTAGGAGCTGGAAAACCTGAGTTTAAATTAATCCAAGCAAAAGCGGGTGCATGGATGAATCAGACAATGGAGGGGAGATGGGGTGCTAACCTGGGCAGGGATGATGCTTAGTCCCTGTGAAGTGAAGTTTCTAAGCTCACTCCTGTTTGAATGGGTTCTTTCTGCATATACACTGGGACTAGAAATCCCTTTTATTTCAGGGATCATTCCACAAGAGGTCTTACCCTGGGTGGCTTTGCAGTTCTCTCCCTGTAGCTATTGTTATGCACGGAGTGGGGTGGATTCTCTGGGGAGTGAGTGTGTCCCCTACTGCCCTGGCCCTCCCTCAACAAACACAACTCAGGCACAGCTGCTTATCTGTTTCTGCACCAGCTGAACAGAGGCTTTGGCTTACTTTTCCCAGGCCCAGGAAAGGTGTGAGTACACAGTAACCCTAAAGGAGGCGAGACCTCCCTGGCCTTTGGGTTCAGATGACCCTGACTCATGCACAGATGCTGTCATGACCCTTTGTGGAACTGCATGTCCTGCTGGGGTGAGAGTGCCAAGATGCTGTGTTTTTTTGGTCAGGCAGTAGCCTGGGAAAGCCGAAAATAGATGGCCCTGGGACAGTGTAGGTTCAGGAAATGGTGGCCTGTCCCTTAGGGAGAATGAGCCTTGTTCCTCAGAGGGACAGGCAGCCTGTGGGGTGGAGATCAGGGCAGCAGCTGAGCTGGGGTGGGATGATTCAGATGCCTGACCTTCTGGCTGCCTGGCCTCCTCTGTGACCAGCCAAGGCCTGTCTTTCTCCTTTTGCTTGGGCCTCCATCCCTCCCTTCTTCTTTGTGCTGTAGCTCACCTCTGAGCGCACTATTTCCTGCTCAGAAAGTTCCATGGGGTCCCAGTGCCAAGAAAAGGAAAGCTTGAACACAGATTCCAGTGCCCCAGGGAGTCCACACAGGTTTCTTCTTCACACCTTTCTCCATCCCTAATGGACTCCAGGTAACCAGCTCCTCCTCAGCATTTCCCTCAAATCCCACACTTTCCTAATTCCTAGCTTTTCCCTCTGCTCCTCCCACCTTACACAATGCTTCTTGCCTGAGGACAAGCTGTAGGTCTTTCAAGGGCCAATTTCTGTGAAGGTGGTCATAGAATTTATCATCCAAACTGGGATGCTTCTGGATCAAGATTCAAACCAGAACTGCCTTGGACCCTCATGTCATGGGGTCACCCTGTCCCAAAAGCCTTCATGATAAAGACGAGACCCTTCCCTTTCTCTGGCTCCCTAGATTCTTTCTTGGTGAAATTGTTGGAATGGCACCGACTCTGCCACAGAGTGGAAACTCATTTGGTTTTTGCTCCTTCTGAGCTTCCTGAGGATGGAGATGATGCCTATGAGTCTGGTCCCCTCTCCAGTAGCCTGCATAGTCCCTTACCTGAGGATGGTGCTCACTGGTATTCCAAGCAGCTGCTTTGGGGTGAGCACATTTTGATGCTATGTGCCAAGCCCTGAACTGCATGCTGTGCATGCCTCCTTTTGTACTATGGCACTACTCAAGTTATGTACATCGGTGCAAGAGGGGGGCGTGTGTGCAGCCACAGAGTCCTTGGCATGCAAGTTTTAGATCCTGCTTGGACCATCAAGCCAGACTGTCCACACCTCAGGCAGCTGCTGAAAGAGTTCTGTCAAAACTGAGGCTGGAGTCCTTGTCAGTGATTGTGAGGGAGGGGCCCAAGGGTTATGCCAACCACACATTCCTTTAGATGGGAATTGTAGTCCAGCTTCTTGTTGGATTAGATCACTTAGCAATCAGTGCAAGGCCCTTGCTTTAAGAACATATAGCCCACACAGGAGTGCCCATTAAAGTAACAGACTCACAAGTTGGCCTTCACCTTGAGGAGGGCCTATAGGAGAAACAGTCATGGGTGAGACAATTCCACATTTTCTTTAAAAGTTCTGTTGAAGTTCCTATAAGATTATGATCTTTTAAGAGATAGCCAGGCACTGGGGCAATTCAGCCTTGTGCTTTTCAGTCATGGGTGAGATTAATCTCCCCTACAACAGTGATTTTCAAACTCTTTTTCCCCCTTCTTTGACTGGAGTTCAAACAAAATCTTAGGTGGATGTTAAAAGGGAAAAATGACCTAGTAGAGTTTTTTTGGGTGAAGGTAGTGGTGGGGTATAAATTTCTTCGCCCTTGCCACCAGGGTCCCTCTACAGAGTTTTTGGGAAAACAGTTTAAATAACCTCTGCTCTGACATTTGGTAAAGAAGGTGAGTGTCCTAGAGCCACAGGTGATTTGAGGTACTGATGTGTGAAGCACAGGCTGAGTGGCAGGAAGATGGTTGCCCGCCAGACTTGCACAAGGTGCCTCATGATGCCAGTGCCTGGGTTTGCTCATGGAGCTGGTTCATGAAGCCAGCCCTGTGAATCTCCCAGCCCAGGTTCTCTGCACTCTAGTTGGCAAGGGGAAGGACCTGGGATGGCTTACCTGCCTTAGCCCCCTGCCAGACTCCCAGAAATTGGGGATCTGTCCTTTCACAGAGTGGCGTCCCTTATTTGGGGTTTTGCAAGCAGCAGAAAGTGACTGACTACATCCATACTGCATGGTCCTCCCAGTGGTCTTATTTCTATTAAAATAATAGAAATTATTTTAATTTGCCACCAAGGCAAATTCCATGCTGAGCTCACCCTCACATCCATCAATGCTAATTTCTGGTCTTGTTTCTATTAAATCAGGAAAGGGGGTTGTCAGAAGAAATAGCCACATTTTGCCAAGTGACATTTTGTAAGATGTACTTAACATTTTGTTGAAGTGATCTATGAGGAGCATGGATCCCACATCAGGGCATCTCTGTGTGCCTTGCTCACGTTATCTTGCTATGTTCCATTTCTAAAGCATCCACATTTTATAACTATTCTGGTTATGAATTTTAATAACCAGACTTGGTGCATTTCTTCCATTTCCTTCTTAGAGTGTGTCCCTGAGACCTGTAGCATCTGAGGTTCTTTATTTCTAGAAGCACTCTCTTTGGCTTTCCCTGAGAGGAGTCAGGCTTGACCTTCCATCCTTGTCCTTTGTTTGGTCTGATGGGAGAGCTGCCCACCTGAGCCAGCCCAGATGTGATGGGTTGAGAATTGAAACCCAGAAGAAAAGCACAAGGCTGAATTGCCCCAGTGCCTGGCTATCTCTTAAAAGTAAATTAGTCATTTTCTTCTTGAGGCAGTGAAGCGCATTTGTTTGACTGTGGCATGGGGAGGCCATAGCAACTGGAATTTTGTGAAAGTCAAGATGTCAAATTTGTGGTAAAAAGCATTCAAATAGCATTGATGGATGTCAGGGCAAGATTGGCATGGAATTTTCCATCGTGGCAAAAATGGGGTGGGGAAAGTTGGAATTCATGAACATGTGTACAGATCTCCGGTTTGTATGCACACTTACAAGATTCTCAACCCCGGGCACATTCCTGAATTGTAACGTGGCACTGATTTTGGTCTGGACGCTACCACATACTGTATAGACGGGTCCATCTGTGGTAACAAGGCTAATCGATCAAGGAGGAAAGTCAGGACAGGTTGCTTATGAGAGTGGCTGTGCTTGCTGTCATAGGCTATGTGGTTCAGCTGTGCACCTCCAACCCACTCCCAAACAAACAAGCGTTCTGTTTATCCAGACAGGGGCCACTGGGTCAGATTTGCACTCAGTCAATCTCACTGAATAGAAGGGTTTGCGCCTTCCTTTTTAATTGCCTGTCTGGCTGAGCCATGAGCCACAGGGTCCACTTCTTTGTTGGTCTTTTTCAAGAGGCCATGGTTGGAACTCGGCCTTGAGACATAAATCCTCTTTCCAGACTATTTCTGAAGCTTCAAAGGCAGATAAAGTTAAATTTAACCTCCTTCTTCAGCTGCGTTTTCAAAAGTAAAGAAAAATGAAAACTTAAAGCAGATTCCCCACATGATTCAAACTGTCTTTCTTATTGGAGATTTACAAGTAATTCTAAAAGTTGAGAATTTCTGAGAAGTCTGAATCCCTTTGAGCCTTTCCCTGAGAGATAAGATAGTATATTTATGCACATGCATCTAGAGAGAATTTCCAAATGTTTTTACTTAAAATCCCATCAGTAAAAGTTTAATAAGTACCAGTCATACTTTATATTTAGGTAGAAACTTTATACTTACATTATTTGATAATACAGAATACATCTTTATAAAACCAGCAAATGTGCATAAAAAAAGGAGATAAAGATGAAACAAACAGTATTTTAAAATGTCTAGCTAGCCCTTTATACTATCAGATGTTGATATACCAAGATATAGAAATATGTACTTAGTGACATTTATTAATGATTTTGAGTATAAATCCATATTTCAAAAAATTTTCTCCATATTTCTATATTTTTTTGCTGAACCATTCTCATTTTCTTTTTTTAGCTTTGTCATCTGGCTGACAAAAGCTTTTACTAGGGAAATGAAAGGCCCTTCCAGCTTTGGCTTTATGTTTGTATTATTATCTCTAATTTATACTTTTGTAGGAATCTTTTTTTTTTTTTTAGTGAATGCTTTTTTCTTAATTGAAATATGTCATACATAGAGAAAAGCACTCATTAAGTGTACAGCCTGATGAATTTTCACAAAATGTCTGTTTTCCATCAGGAATTATAATATTGCAAAAGCCCCCAGCATGACTCCCCAAGGTATTTTCCACTTCTTCCCCAGAGTAACCATTCTTCTGATGTCTTAGGACACCTTATGTTTGCCTTACCTGTAGAACTATGTAAATGAGCTGATACTACGTGCATACTATGTTGACTGGCTTCCTTTTTTCCACATCTGTTTATTGGATTCATCCCTTGTCATATGATGCCACTACTTTGTCATCCCCTCAGCTGTTGGTGGCATTTCCATGGTGCCCAGTTTGGATCTCATGGACAGGGCCCATGTGAACATTCTCATAGCTGAATTTTGGTGAACATGTGTGCATTTCTGCAGGATGTGCACCTAGAGGTGGGATTGCAGGGCTGTAAGATGTGTTCAGCTTTAGTAGAGCCCGCCTAGACATCTCATTAGTGGGTGGTGTCTATGTACATTTCAGATGATCAGGGAATACAGGGAGTTTCCTGGTCCTTGCCATCATGAGTTATTCACCTTTGTCTTTTAATTGTAACTGTTGTAGTGGGTGCAATCAGCATAGTCCACAGGTCAGACAAAGGGATACCTTATGTGCTGTCCCTTAAAAGGACCCTCCTTTTGTGCTCCTTAGAGGTATGAGGACTCCGGTGGGTGATCTTGCTAGTGATTTACTTACTGGAAGGACCACAGGACACTTCTAAGACCTGCTTCTCTGCAGAGGTGGGTAGTGAAGCCATGGTTCTTGGCATCAGTGAAACGGAAAGAGTAATGGGTGCCTAGAGCTGGCACCTGTGGGTTCCTGGGTCTACCAACACATGCAGGAGGCTTCCAAGAAGCAGAATAGGGCCTAGGATGGGAGGACAAGGGGGCACCAGGTTCAGGGTTCTCCCCCTATAATCAGCTTCCAGTGTTAAGGAGAGTGAGAATTCTAAATCTGACCCTAGTCTTCCGAGTTGAGGTTCCTTTGAGGAGGGTGGAAGGGTGAGGCCTGTGGAGGGGGGCTGTGGAAACAGCTGGTGGGCAGAGGCTGCATGGAATGGCACTGTGCCTGACCTTCACTAGGTGTTGAGACGGGGCGCTGGGGGTGGGCAGTGGGGTGCAGGCAGCTGAACCTTGATCAGGGGATGAAGCCCAGGCAGCAGGACCCTTCCCTTCCTTCCATCCCACTGTGCCCTCCTGGACTGTGTCATCACACATCTGTGTGGTCCCAAAGAAGTATGTGACCACAGGCGTCACTTACATTCTCTAGGAGCCACATTAAAGTAGACATAAACAGGCAATTTTTTATAATATATCTTAGCCTCCTGTAGTCAAATATTGTAAGTCCAACAAGCAATCAATATAAAATATATTAGCAAGATATTTACTTTTTTTTTTCATACTTAAGTTTTGAAATCATGTGTGTGCTCAAACTGTCAGTCCATCTCAGTTCAGAGCAGCTGTGTTGGTTATTCTTCTGGACAGTATAGCCCTAGAGGGAACCCAGCCTTTGTTGGGAAATGAAGTTAATTTTCTATTTGTTCTTGCTATAGTTATTTGATATGAACCATTGCTTTTACATAGTTTTCAATTCTGTTAGGAAATGTGTTTATAAAAGTAAGAAGAGAGAATATGTTTTGTTTGTTAGGTTGATTTTGAACTACAGCTTTTAGGCATAAAGGAAGGGTGTCTCCATTCAGAGCTTTGCCCATAGGTGCTAAAGTGGTCAGTGGTTAATGTAAAGACTGAGGCAGGTTGGAAATGGCTATGATCATCTGGGAGCTCAAAGGCTTGTGCCCATAATGGATGCAGACGGGGCTGTTCTTTATTTATCTTTGGGGTCCCACATCTAGTTCCTTGCTTTGTATAATAATAAGTAGATAGAAAATAGTTCTGCCTTATTTTTCCCATATTTCCAGAGCCTGGGATTTAGTAGGTGTTAATGCTTTAACTCATTCAGGTGTATTTATTGAATCCCCATTGTGTGTCAGTTGTTATTTTAGACTCTGGAGTATAATGGTAAACAAGGGCAAGTTCTCACTTTCTTGGGGTTTATGTATTATTGACAGGAAGCTTGCTATTAATAATAAAAATCAATTTTGGACACATGACCAATTCTCAGTGCTCAGAGGTAAAGGAGTAGTTATTCTGAGTCTTAGATATATTAGCCATAAGGCAGAATGGATATTTACACACCTAATGGAGGGATCCTGATCACACTTGGGGATTGTGGATTGAATAGTAAGGGATTGAGGAAATCCTTTCAAAACTAGCCATTTTAAATTTATTTTGGTTCAAAAACTCATTTCTGGACTGTTTTCTGTGCCTTGATGGGTATTTACATAATCGGGATTCTGTGGGGCCTGAGGGAGAAGTGATACACATTAAAAAGATGGCATTGATCAGAATTCTTCTGTCATCAGAATAGCAAGTGAACACATAAATTAATGAATTCAGATTTAAAATTTTAAATATTGAATATCAAGTGAGCTAAGGGGAAGCTATTACATGGGTTGGTTCAACATAAGACATCAGAGAATAAAAAGTAATCTTGAAGATCAAGTGGGAAGATGAGCAAAAAGCCTTTGGTGTATTTTAATAGTTTTCAAACTTGAGATAAGTCAGAATTATGTGGAGGGCTTGTTACAACCTAGAATGGGGATTCCCACCCCAGAGTTCATGATTATGTAGATCTGGGTGGAACCTCAATGTTTGCATTTCGAACAACCTTCCAGTTGTTGCTGATGCTCCTGATCCACATTTTGGGACCATAAATCCTATCAATGCAGGAAGAGGTAGGATGTAGTCTAATAGTGGGTACAAGAAGTTTTGGGGGAAAACAGCATCACCTATGTGTGTGGCTTTCATCTCTCACTGAGGTTTACCTTGGTGTCCTTGACTGGTTTGTCTAGTCTGTTGTGTCTCCCATTGGGGATATGGAAATTAGTGTCTCTGTGACTTGGCTCTTCCCCATTGCTCCATCTGACACTGCCCTCCTATAGATTCAGGAGCCATCAACTCAGTTTTCCAGACACACCACATTGCTGTTCATCCCGCCATGCCCTTGCATGAATTCTTCCTTGACCCTAGCCCACTGCAAGCTTCGAGAGCCCTGCTCACCTTCTACCTTCACACCACGCACACCAGGCTCTTCCTGACTTTTCTGTCTTCCCCACCCTGTACCCTTTCTGTATCTCTCATGAACTCTTGTTATGGCACTTATCATACTATATGATAGTTTGCAATGTAATTACAAACAATCCCCAACTTAAATGGTTCAACTTTGGATTTTTCAGCTTTGTGCTGGTATAAAAGTTATAGGCATTTAATAGAAACTGTCCTTTGAATCTGGAGTTTTTGACTTTCCCCAGATTAGAAATATGTGTTTGATAACCTGACCTAATACTGGACAGCAGAATGTTGCAGTCAGTCACACGATGATGAGGAAAACAAGATATACCCCACAGTGTGCTATGTCACAAAGCTCTGATAGACCTATGCTAGGTCTATCAAACACATTTTGTCTTAGGATTATTTTTCAACTTGTGATGTATTATTATCGAGCGGTGACTCAGTCGTAAGTCTAGAGCATCAGCCATGCTTTGTTTTTCCTTTCCATCCCCCACATAGCACGTGCATACAGTAAATATTTGTGGAGCACATGATTGAATAATTCAGTGAAAATATCTCAGACTTCCCAGCTATAAAAATGAATAGGATGTAATCATAACTAATAATGGGAATATAGAGAGCTACATTCCCATATAACTATATTCCAAATAACTGATATTTGGAAAGGAGTTGCAGAGTCATGGTCCAAATAGGTGATAATGAGAAGTCCTGAGATTTCCATTACATTGTTGCTCCATATCACAATCAAGTTCAAATCTAACTCTACTTATATTAATTGTTTCATGGAAGAATCAAAGTATTATTTATCTACTAATGAAAAGCAATTTGCTTTTACCAACCCAGGGCCATGAAATGAATATCACAAAATAGTTATCCATAGCATTTTTATCTAATTTATATTTTGGTCACTGAGATATGTTGTCAAATAAATCAGAGGACCAGAATTGGTCTGAATCCTCTGTGCTAACATAATCACTTGGGAAAATATTTGTCAAGATAAAAAAAAAAAGAATGAAAGATGATGAGAATGGAAACCTCTTCCATTTCTTCCAGCTACCTAGGAAGGAGTAGGCACAGGCTTATAATCATGGAAAATATTTCAGAATCCAGTATCAGATAGCCAGTGATCTCAGTCCTGACATGTATTTTCATTTCAGTGCTTACATATCCATAGTACATGTACAATAGATTTAAAAACTGATTGTGAATTGAAAATAATGCTTTAAGATGAAGGAAATAGAAAATTTGTTTGGAGAAAAACATTGGATAATGGGGTGCATCCAGAGCATGGAAAGGCAGAGTGTTTTGGCCAAGTTGTAGGTGCTAGAGTTTTGTGAAGGTGCTTTTATGAGTTTTGTCTTTTTAATTCAGCTTTCTTGGAGCAGTAGCTTAATGACAAGCAAAGGTTAACCAGGTAGGACTATCATGCTAGTCAGTCAAAGGACTGATGTCCTTTGATGCCTGCCCACAGTTGGCTGGCTCCTTGGGAAGCTTGGTTTCTTGTACCCTGCTTTCTCTGTTCAATCTCTCTTGATGCTCTGACTGGCTCTTGAGCCAGTTTCACTTCTTCTTTCTTGCTCTTTTCTCTGGGTGTTCCTATGGCATTGTTCTTGACTCTGTATTTTATATATTCAGTTATATACTGCCATATGCGACCAGGAGATCTTCATTTAGATGTTTAGCCTCAAATACAAAACAAAACAAAAACTGAAGCTGGACAGTTTTCTGAGACTCTCCTCTCTTCGCAGATATTTTTTCCTAGTCTGAACACAGTGTGATCATGATCAGACCCTCCCCACAGCCTTTGCTTATACCTGAATTGCTTCTGGAGTAGGACTTTCAAACTCAATTGCCTATAGAAGTGAGCAGGGGAACGTGAATGTAGGACACTGACTAGGACTGGGGTGCCCATCATCTCAAGGTTGGGAGCAATAGAGCCTCATGGGGACATTAAGATTTGGAGAGCAGGTGTCCTGTCCATGAGGACAGCTTACACTCAGATCCAGCCCATCCTTTTTATGAAAGGATGTGGACCCGGTGTTATTAGAGTTTTTAATTTTAATAAGTCTGTTTTTAATTACTTGATTTTATAAAGATCAGAAAATGTGTGGAATTAAAATCACCCCTTGGACTAACATTTTATAGATCAGACAAGCTGTCTGTCTGTTCTGTGTGGACTTCACCACCAGGTTGTGATCTCTTATATTGAATATTTAGGCCAACATTATCTAGTAGACATGTGTGCCATATGTGTGGCCCAAAATTTTCCTGTTGCTATATTTGAAAATGCAAAAGAGCAGGTAAAATTAATTTTAAATATTTTTAATTTAAATATTTCCAAGGTATTTCAGCATGTAATCAAATAGAAAAAAATTGCTGAGACAATTTATGTTGTGTTTTTGCGCACAAGTCTTTGAAGTATCGTGTATGCTTTACACTTAAGGCAAATCTTAGTTTGGAATAACTCCATGTTCCATATGATTAATGAGTGGCTGCTATACTGGCCAGCCCAGCTATACATGGTGAAGAACCAGAATTAATTACATGAGGATGTTAAAAAGTGGGATTTTATTGTTGATGCTTGTGTAGACTAGATGATTTGACTTGAGGAAGTAGAAGATAGTAAATCTGAGAATGTCAAGTTCAAATATAGCATGAAGAACTATATAGAAAAAAATTCTTTGAATTGCACCAGAATGAGAAGTTCCAGGCTCTGATAAACGCCTCGTGAATGGCTTCCAGGCACTTTTTAAAGGATATTTCTGTCTCTCTGAGCTCTACCCCATGACACAGAAATTCACAATTGAAGTTCTTATTCACACTTTCAAGTTGGGTTACATTTTGGATTTACCATGCTGTTGCCCTTCTAAAAGGCAAATGTCAAGGTGAGCATTTATCCTTAGCATTTAAAACAAAATGAGCATCAAAGAAGTCAGTGTAAAATGGGAAAGAATGTTCTGAATTCAGCATTGACTTCATCCTTCAGTCAAGATTTAGCAAATATACTCACTGCTAAAGATGAGCATTGCCACCCAATTTTTACCTACCCTTTACTACACACTCATACTGGGAAGCAGGGCCCTGGAGTAATTGTCAGTTTGAAACTAATAAATATTGTGGCTACCAGTAACCCCTGTCTTGATCATGACTATGTGATTTTGGTGGTTTTTTTTTTTTAATGACTCTGTCCTTGGTACATTTAATAATTGGTTGAGGGTGAAAATGCAAAGCCAGTGATCTTGGAAACCATGTTGGCATATTCCAATAGTAAGATCTCAGGAACATGGCACAGAATGAAATGAACGTGGATACGCTGTGCTCTTCCTAGGTCTCCCTGTGCCTAGTAAAGGCCAAGATGTGATCACTTATGCTCCTTTGGTACGAAAGAGAACCAGGGAAAGTATCCCAGTTTTTCAGGATCATCAACCATATCTATTTGACATAGATCTCACATCTTCAATGACAACTTTTGTATTGTGGTAGATACATGCCATCAGTGCTATTTAGGTACAAATAGTTGCTGCTCTGGTGAGTGAAGGTACTGGTACAGTAGAGAATATCATTCTGCATTGTTGTAAAGATCATCCTAGCACTGAGTGGGAATGCCATTGCTGTGTCTTGTCCCCACAATCTCTGGGATGGTTCTGATGTGAGAAAGGGACCATTCTCTAAAGTTCTTGAGAAACAAGAGTATAAAGGACCTTGAAGGAAATCCTGGGACCCTTAGAGCGTTGCTTGCTTACCCAGTCACTAGACGCTACCTTCTAGATTTATTTCCACTGGCTTTAGTAAGTGGTCTCCCAGAGTTTAAATCAGTTTGTCCTCTAAGTACAGCTTTGGTGGGAAGAAGAGAAAGCAAAATCTGCTTTTGTATAAGGAGGAACTTTCCCACAATTGTCTTGGGACAGATATTAGTTGCTGCATGAGTGCATTTGTGCAAACATTTCAACCAACCACAGCATAAAATTTCAGTTGTCTCTGTAGCCCTCTGAATTTAGAGGAATTATTTCATATTGTTAAATTTAGATGAAAGAGAAAGTTACTTAGCACTTTGAGTTTAAGGTTACCACCTCAAGCACTTTATCTGAAAATGAAATTTGAGAGTTAATTTATGGTGATAATGACTCAGAGTGGAAATTGAGAGCAAATACTTTCTTCCTTGGAAATAGCTCGGAAAGTGGATAGTAAAATGAGGGAGAGTTAAATTGAAATTTGACTGGGATGACAGGGCATTTCTTCTTTTCATCCAAATATTTGTTGTTCTGAGAAATGTTTGTTGAGACTTTTTCTTCATACACTATGCACTTAGAATGCAAGCATAATTAAGACCGGATTAAAGACCATTCTTTATTTAGCAGATCTTGTTTGTGATAGTCTGCAAAATTGGTCCCCAGTGATCCTCAATTCTTAGTGTTCACATCCTTATTCAGTCCCCTCCCACAACAAACAGGCTGACCTATATAACCAATAAGATACTGCAGAAATGACATTGCATATCTTCCAAGGCTAGGTCATAAAAGAGGCTGCTGTTTCCATCTTGTTTTCTTGGATCACTTGCTTTGGAAGGAGGTGGGTTGCAGGTAAGGGTGCTCTGAATAAGCTGGGAAGTGACTCACACAGAGAACTGAGGCTTCTTGCCACCAACCAGCCCCAACTTGAATGAGCCACTTTGGCAGCAGATTTTCCAGCCCCAGTTAAGCCTTCAAATGACTACAGTCCTAACTAATATTGTTGTACCCAAAGAAAATAAAATCATCCAAGCCGATCACGTAAAGCCAAAAGAAGCCTTTATTGTAGCTGGCCAGTGGTGACCCCCTTACACCTAAAAGTGGTGTCCTGGGAAATTGCACCTTAGTTCTTTTGTTGCCAACTTTTATAGGGCACAGAAAGGGAATAGGGTGATGCTATAGGGAGGGGAAGGGATTGAGATGGGCTATAGGGAGGGGATTTGGGATTGGGGTGGGCTATAGGGAGGGGATTTGGGATTGGGGTGGGCTATAGGGAGGGGATTAGGTTGGGCTATAGGGAGGGGATT
>JAJEJO010000203.1:0-98262 GCA_020662805.1 Glaucomys volans | reverse complement strand
GGGTGGGCTATAGGGAGGGGATTAGGTTGGGCTATAGGGAGGGGATTAGGGTGGGGCTGACTTTCCCGATCTCCCTGGAGAATCTCCCTGGGGAGCACAACATTTTAATCTGTTTTCTGTTGCTATAACAATATCTTGATGGCAGCTTCATCAGGGATTACAAACCAGAACCTATCAAGTACCTCAAATGTAGAACTCATATGACATGATAAATGCTTACTGTTATTTTAGCTTCTAGGTTTTAAGGCAGTTTTTTATGCAGCCATAGATTACTAATACACGACACTTAGTACTACCATGCATTGTTTTAAATCTTTTGCAAATGTTAATCCATTAATCCTCAAAACAAGCCATTGAAGTAGGTACTGTTGTTATTCTTATCATATATTCACAAACTGAGGCCCAGTGATGTTTCAATGACTAGCCCAGCCACAGAATTTGCAAAAGGTTGAGGTGGGATTTGAATTAAGCCATCTGGCTAGAGTCCATGTTCTCAACAGCAGTATTGTGTCATCATTAAGAGCATTTTTAGGAAATAAATTATAAAATCAGATTGATTTAATGATGAAGTGCAGGTTAAATCTGGCTTGGGGGTCAGTGTATCTAAGCCCCTTTTCCTTGCACATACATTCTGTTCACCGCTACTGAAGGGAAACCCTTCTCTCTAAGGTGACTGCTCTCTGCCCAGAGTCCTGTGGCCAAGTGCCATGCCTGGGTGCTGTCTACTCTCTGGATATAGGGAAGCAGAGTCTGGCAACCCCACCCACATGGTCACAGCTCTCAGACTCCAGTTGGGCCCCTCTCCTGATTCCCACATAGGAAAATGTACTTCCTGAGCATCCCCTGACCTTCATTGTTTGGTTGTAGACTAACAACAATGAACCATTTCCTGTGCTTAATTATATTATTCACAGCACTCTCTAGAGTGGGCGGTCTGGAACCCCAACCACTAATTTACAAAGTAGTTGGAAAGACAAAAATAAAACAAAGAAAGAGAATGGCTCTGCTGGCTTGCCAAGGTCTGCATTGTGGAGCCAGAGGTATTTCTGATGGGTGTATGTGGAGAGTTAGGGGTGGTAGCACCCTAAGCAATGGAAAGAGTAGAGCATGAGAGTCACACAGACTGAGTTCAAATCCAGTGTCAACACTTTCTTACTTGAGACTTGGGGCAAGTTATTAAGACTCCCTGAGGCTCAGTTTCCTTGAGTGGAAAAGGAAAACAATTATTCCAACCTTGTTGATTCCTTGTGGTGAACCATAGGATGACGTGGGTACTGTGCAGCACATCAGTTCCCTTCCCCTTCCTAATGATCCTATAAGACCACTAATGTAGTAGGGTAATGTCTTAAACTAATAGTTAGGAATGCAGACTCACACAAGAATGGAAATTTAGGTATAACTTTGGATCAAGATAGTATGCAGAAACCCCAGCATACAACCACAAGACCAGGTGTATTCCTCTGAAGAAACACACACACACACACACACACACACGCACACAAACCCTGGGCTACTTAATATATACAAGTAAGGAAAAAAACTGTCCATGAATTATAATATGTATTCATGATTGAAAACACCAAACCAAATAATAATAATAATAATAATAATAATAATAATAAAAGGAAGCAAGAGAACTCATAGCAATTTAGAACTATAAAGAACCTTCCTTTTTCTGGTTTTAAAAATCTGTTAGAAAAAGCATAAATAAATAAAAATGAAAATCCAAACTCCTGCAGTTTTTTAGATACTTAATAAGACAAAAAAAGAAGGGCACAGATATTAAAAAAATAAATAAAGCTCTCCCTATTTGAAGATTTTATGATTTTCCATGTAAAGAAGAGAATCTATAAACTATTAGTAAGAATTCAAGTTTAATAGCTACAGGATCAATGAACAAAAATCAATAGTATTACCATGGAGAAGCAAAAATAAGTAGCAAATGAAATTTTTTTTTTTTAAATTAAACAACAAAAACTGTAGAGTCTCCTTTAGTCAGCATTGCATCACTGTGATCAAAATACCCAATAAAGACAACTGAGATGAGGAGAAGTTTATTTGGGACTCAGAATTTTGGATATCTCAGGTCCATGAATGGCTAACTCCATTGCTCTGGACCCAAGGTGAGGCAAAATATCATGGTGGAAGGGAATGCAGCACTGCTCCACTCATGGCAGCCAGGAAGCAGTGAGGGAAGGCAGCAAGGCAGATGAACCTTTCCAGGACATGCTGCCAGTGAGCACCTCCTTCAGCCATACTTCAGTTACTTGTCTATAGTTACCACCCAGTCAGTCCATTCAAATTAGGATAGACTGATTAGTTACAGTTCTCACAATTCAATCATTGTACTTCTGAATAGTCCTGAATTAACACAGGAGCTTTTGGGAGATACCTCATATTCAAACCATAATAATATCTAAGGAAAAATAATCTGACAAAGGTAAGTAGGATTTTTATTAAGAACATTATACAACTTTCTGGAAGAGCATGAAATAATACTTTTAAACATCCCAATAATCCTGATTGGGATGATCCAATATCATAAAGATATTTTTTCTTTCCAAATTTAATTTATAATTTCAATTTCATTGCAATTAAAGCAAAACATTGTTTTCTTTTCTTATTTATTTTTGGAGTGGGGAATTAAGGGGAGTATGGGAGAACCATAAGATAATCCTAAATTTGATTTGGAAAAGTAAATGACCAAAAATAATTGATAGAATTTTGTTTAAGGGAATTATATAGGGAGCAGTTAGCAGGATTATAAATTGCAGTAAGCAATGCATAGGATATTGTTACTGGAATTCCTGGGCAAGGGCCCCAGTCCAAATCACCCCAACAGACCAGGTTTGGCCACCTGTCTCAATATGCCCATCAAAGAGATGAACAGTGGTAAAGGGCAAGAAAGGAGCTTTAATCAGTGTGGCCATACTGGAAAGAACAGATTTAGGGCAACAGTGAACAAATATCTTTCTTTAAAGGACTGACAGAAACTGAAGTTTTACAGAAAAGGGGCAAAAAGGCAAAAGTTGGGGGGCTTGTGTGGCTGGGGATTTTTACAGCTAGTAGTGTGTCATTCTGGGCAGACCATGGTCTGGTTGATCATCACTTGGCTCTCGTTCTACAAGGTGGCTCCCAAAAAACCCTTATGGCTTGAGGGGCAATCTGTTTCCCATGAGATGATGGCTCCTGCCTAGGGGGGCAGCCTCAGTTCCTATCATGGGGTAATTGTTCTCAATTATGGGGTGATCTCAGCATGGGGTATCTCTCTGTGAAGGTGAATGCAGGTTTAGAACAATCACAAGAGACTGCTTTCTGTGCATCATTCCAGGAGTCTGGTGTTTGAATATCCCTGTAAATCTTGAAAATATCTTAGTTGTTTTTACCTCTGTGTCCTCAGTCTTGAAGGGGACAAGATAGGAAATATTAAACCTAATCACCTTGTATTACACCGCATTAAGTCATTAACATGCCTGGAGGCAGAGCTGAGCAGAAACCGGACCCAAAGTTTCAGGAAATAAAGGAAATAGACAGAAAATGAGACAGAGATGCCAAGCTTTATCTTGCTTTTAGATATTCATTGGGCATCAATAGGTCTAACTAAAGTCACCACTTTTAAGGAAAGCAGCCTAAGTCCCTTTTACAGTACTGAAATAGGGGTATAGATATATATGCCTTTTAAATTGCATAGAAAATAATCCATATCCTATAGGCACTTGAATGAGGCTAGCAACACTACAGTCCTTGTTTAGTCAGTGAATGGTGGCCAAACTTCCATGAACCAAAAGGAGCAAAAATGAATTTTTCTATTTCAGACCATCCTCAAAACTAATCTGGATTATTGAAGTTCAGAATATAAAAAGGCAAAAATTTAAATTTTTTAAGGGGGAAAAGCACAAACCCTAAAAGAATACTATTGCCTAATTGCATCAAAATTTAAAACATCTTAGTAATTGGATAGCAAACTCTAAATTAAAAGACGGACAAGACCCATACTTACAAAAGCTATCTGCTGTACATAACCAGTCAAGGATTAACCAGAATATTTAACAAATTCCTACAGATCAGTAAAGAGCATGACTGTGTTGTAGGAAAGTAGATACAG
Organism: Glaucomys volans; assembly: GCA_020662805.1. Lineage (NCBI taxonomy): Eukaryota > Metazoa > Chordata > Mammalia > Rodentia > Sciuridae > Glaucomys > Glaucomys volans. The sequence continues at coordinate 94,157 of JAJEJO010000203.1, read as the reverse complement.
GATGAAATAGGGAGAAATTGGAAGCGAGGGGATGAAATGACCAATAATCTTGAAGGGATGCTCAGCTTCTTTTTTAGTAGGCAGGGAGACGTAAATTTAAATAATACAGTTAGATGCCATCACACACCTCTGAGATTGGCAAGCACTAGACTCTGACAACATCAAAGGTTGGCAAAATTGTGGGAAATGGGTGGTCTTCATAGAATGCTGGGAGTGAAAGTTGATAAAATCAACTTTGGAAAATAAGTGGCATTTTCTATGACAAATCAGCAGTGCTACAAAAATACTCCAAAAGAAATAGGATCAAGGAAATATTTTACATAAGAATATATACTGTAGCATTATTTGTTAGAGTTAAAAACAGACCAATCTAAATGTCTGTTAGAAGGGGAATGGATAAATATGTTATATGTGAAAGAATACTATGTAGCAATTAAATAAATGGATGAATGTGGATCACAGTGTGGAGTCAGAAAACAATTTACAGTTAAGTAGTATTCTATACATGTAATTTTTAAAAAAAAACACAGATTGACACTTTATGTCATTGTAATATGTATATACCAAACTTAAAATCATGACTGGACAAGATATCTAGAAATTCAAGAGAACAGCATCCTTTGAGAAGGGAAGGAGGTGAAGTTGGACTGAACTAGAGCAGATAAGAGCCTTCAATCCTGTAATGTTTTTTTTTTTTTTTCTTTGTTTTGTTTTGGTACTGGGGATTGAACCCAGGGGCACTCCACCACTGAGCCACATCCCCAGCCCTATTTTGTATTTTATTTAGAGACAGGGCCTCACTGAGTTGCTTAGGGCCTCACTAAGTCGCTGAGGCTGGCTTTGAACTCATGATCCTCCTGACTCAACCTCCAGAGTCGCTTGGATTACAGGTGTGCACCACCACGCCCAGCCAATGATTTGTTTCTTAAAAAAAAAAAAAAAAGACCAAAAGTCAATATCAACCAAACAATATTAGAGTTTGTTAAAATTGACAGTTGGTTATTGTTCTGCTTTGGATCTGAAATGTTCCCCAAAGACTCCTGTATTTTGAAGCTTGGTTCCCAATGCAGTCGTGTCCAGACATGAGGCTTTGGGGAAGTGACCATATCTCAGGGGCGCTGATCTCATCAGGGAATTAATCCATTTGATGGGTTCAAAATTTGAATTGACTGAGAAGTGGACCTATTTGCAGGAAGCAGGTTACTGGGGGCACACTCTGGAATGCTTATTGTTGTCCCTGGATCCTTCCTCTTTCACTCTCTCTGCCTCCCCGCTGCTGTGAGCTGAGCAGCTTTCCTTCACTCCACCCTTCTGCCATGATGTTCTGCTTCCACTCAGGCCCAGAGCAATGGAGCCAGCCAACCAGGGACTAAAACCTCTGAACCCCTGAGACAAAACAAATCTTTCCTCCTAGAAATTGTTTTTGTCAGGTATTTTGGTCACAGAGAGGAAAAGCTGGCTAACACAGTTATGGAAAATAAATCATGTTTGCTTAAAATTCTTCATCGAAGCAGCAGCCATCAGTACCCCTCAGATTTTCTCAAAGAACCTTTGTGGAAATCTATCCCTTATATTCCCTTTGGGTCCATCCCTGTGTGCAGGAGGGTGTTGGTGCATGGACGCCTGTCCCCATGCCCACATGTGCACACACTTGTACTCTTGTGCTTAGCTGGTGTTGCCTTGGCAACTCGCAATGCTATTATCTCTGAATCCCAAATAGCTTTAGGGCTTTGCATGTTGGCTTTTCATTTCCCTTCCAGGGCCTTAATCAGGAGCAAGGCTGATCAGTCTGTTTTTCTGTCTCCTAAATATGTAATTCACCTTGTCAGGATTGTCTCCAGCTAGTCTCCCCAGATCATGTACCTCATTTTCTGCCATTCATTCCTAAGACATAACTATGAATGCCTAATCAAAACCAAGCAAAATTCACCATCTTAAATCATTCTCTCTAAATAAGCTGTTGATAGGCCTTAAAGACCAGGGGGAGAAAAGGTGCCCTATTTACACTGTCTCAGATCCTCTATTCTGACCTCTGGGAGTGGCACATCAGGGAAAGCACCCAGCTAAGGGGGCTCCATGCCAGTGTGTCCCACAATGCTGCTTAGTTGATTGCTTGTTGAGTAAATGCCTGCCTCTGGTTGCTGTGATCCATTTGGAACTGACTTGAGTTGCTCCTTGTCCAGACTGGACTGCAAGGTAGAGCATGCCCATACCTCCTGTCCCAGTCTCCTGGACCCACTAGCCTTCCGTGCCGTCCTTCCTAGCCACTCATCCCTTGGAGTGGTTGAACCTGTGCTGGGGCCTGAAGAAAGAAAGTGATGCAATAAGGATACTTCCTTGCTGATTAGATTCTGAGTCTTAGCTACACCCCCAAGCAAGATTTTCAGCAAGTTTAAGAATACACAGAAGGACACAAAATGAACATGCATGTGTATTTTTTTTATTTTAGTGTGAACATTTTTTAATTTTAATTTTTATTCTAATTAGTTAAACATGACAGCAGAATTCATTTCTATTCATTGTACATGAGTGGAGCACAACTATTCATTTCTTATCAGCACAGAATGGCTTACATTCTTATAAGGTTATAGCTCCTCAGATGTTAAGGATTTCTGGTCTAATACAACTATCTAGCTAGTCAATCTGTACCAAGTTCTTGTCCTTTGCCCAAAATTTTAGAAATACAAAGACTGACATCCACAGAGGTTGCATGGCTTTTTTATTAGCCCTAGCTAGGTGACTGCTAAGTGCAGATCTCTCCATTCCACCGGTAAAGGCCATGAGAGTTTCCTTTTTTCCAAGCACACTTCTGAGACCATTATATAGGGAATCTTGGGGAAGGAATTGTGGGATCGATATTGAGCTCTTAGCTTCTACAACTCAGGATCTTCTTCAAATAAGAATGGAAATATCCTTAATCCACAGAGTAGATGCCTGATTTTCCCTTCAGTCTCAGTCCAGATGTAAGTTCATAGGGAAAGAAGGCACCCACTTGGCACCGCTGAGGGTGTTAATTGTCCCTGATAAGCAGCCAATGCCCTGATCCCAGGCATGCAGACACTCAGCTCTTGTCACTGACAGAAACCGAGAAGGTGGAACCAGCTAATGGGGCTCATCACTCTGCAGAGGCTTTTGAACAATATTCTTGCTCAGGACTTGTCTGCACAAAGTAATGGGATTTTTGTCTATATGGCAACTGTTCTTAAAATTCCATAAAACCCAGGTGGTCAAAACAGTATAGTGTGAACATACATAACATTTCTCTTTTATATCAAGGAAAAGAAAAATAAACATTAACATGGACTGTGGATCTGTTGGTTCCCACTTGTCATTCTGAGAATTTTGCTTCATACTGATTCCAGCCTTTCCAAACAATTAATTTGGTTTGCTTGATGCACACATGGTAGATTAAGAGTTTTATGGTAAAGCTATTCTCAGAAATTGATAATAGCATTTTTCTCTCTGAAAGGGTCTAAAGTAGACAGGGGACTCAGTATTTATTGAATATTCTGTAGTATTTGAATTAAATTTTCCCAAATGCATCTCTCTTTCAATTAAATAAGCTTAGTTAATTAAAAAATCTTTTCTTGTGGAACACAAAGAATACCTATGCTGATAATATTGCATATACCCTGTATTAACTCTACAGAATCATTTGAATTACCATGTCCCAGTTCTTGTTAGCGGTATGATGCTGCCAGTTATTAAACACTCTGAATTACAATTCTCAGATTTATAAAATAGGGGTGAAGGCATTTAGTTTATCTTAGAGTATCATAAAGGTGAATTGAGGCAAGTAAAGTCACCTGTCTTTATCTGTTACTCATCTTTCTATCGCTATAACAAAATACTTGAGAGAATTATCTTAAAGAAGGTAAGATTTATTTTGGCTTGTGGTTTCAGTCCATGTAGCTTGGCCGCATATGGGTGGTCCTGTGGTGAGGCAGAACATCATGGCCAGTAGCAGGTGGTGAGGCCAAACTGCCCACCTCATGGAAGCCAGGAAGTAAAGAGACAGAAGGAGAGAAAAAGGGGCTAAGGACATGAAATGACCTTCAAGGACACACCTCCTAGTAACCTTCTTTCAACAGGGTTCTACTTCCTCAAGTTTTCACCATCTCCCAATAACATCACCTTCAACACATGAGTCTTCCAGGGACATTCCAGGTGCAAAGTATAATAGTACCTGGTTCCAGGACTTTCTGTGGATACCAAAATCCAAGGATTCTCAAGTTCCTTTATAAAATGTACATTTTAAATCATTTCTACATTATTTATAATATCTAGTACCATGTAAATGCCATGTAAATAGTTTTTATGCTATCTTTCTTGGGGAATAATTACAAGAAAAAAACACGCACATCTTCAGAACAGACAAAATTTCTTTTTTGAATATTTTTGACCTGAAGTTTGTTACATCTGTAGATCCAGAGCTCAGAGGATACAAGAAGGTCTGTTTTATGTCACTCTTCTATGATCAAAATTACATAGGCTGATTCTGCTGGACCATGTCACCATGATCTTGGTGCCTCAGTCCTCCAGCTTTGCTCTGTAACATCTGCTAGGAAGGGACTTTGTCATACTATTTACTGCTGTGTCCCTAGTGCCTAGAATGGTGCACAGTACAGTGTAATGGTGCATAGAATAGTACAAATGCTGTGGAAATATTAGTTGAAACACACACATGCATGTGTATGCATAGTAAGTTCAATTAATATTACTCAATGGCTGAATACTGACTTGCCAAATGATTTTTACATGCCCTATGTCATCCACAGTGGTGAGTGTTATTAATTCCTTAGCTTAAGGAAGATTACACTATGGTGTATACATACATTCCTTTTGCTTATTAATACTTGCCATATGTTGACCTCAGCATCAACTAACAAACCTGGTGATTCTGCCTGCCCTGCAGAGTGGACATCTTGTTATTTCTTCAGTGGACCCTCTCTTTTTTCTTTTTTGTCTGCTGTATTGTTGAGGAATCCCAGAGATCCTGGGAAAGGCTAGAATTTGATGAGTGCAATCAAGACAAGCTCCAGCAGGGCCATGCAGTGACCTTTGTGCAGGAGCGAGGAGTGAGGGCATTCCTGACCGATACACACCTTGTGACCCAAGATCACTGTGGAATTCATGGGGCCAGGGTCAGAGTGACACCCTTCACTGGCCAGAAGATGGCACCAGGTCAGCCTTAGCCAGGCTGTGAGTCCAGTCACAGGCCTTGACAGTCAGGTCCAGTGAGGGGGCATTGGTGTAGGCATTGCTCCCCATTGGCACTGCACAGCTGGGGACCAGCTGCATGAGGACTGAGCTCTCACCTGCTCTGCAGCCGTGGCTGTCAGCCTCTATCTTGGATTCCTGATGAGCACCCAGATTAACTGAAATGAGCAAGATACGCTGGTGCATGTCACATCAGTGCATGAACCATCTCGGGTCCTATTTATTCAAGCAGAATCCCGGATCTTATCCAGATCTTCTGGAAGGGGCTCTCTGGGGGCAGGACTTGAGAAGTGCCAACTTGAACATACTTCAGTCAATTCTGATTCATTCACAGGAAGGGTCAAGAGCCATGCTAGACAAGCTGGGAGTTTGACATTGGAGCTGGACAGACCTGGGTGAGAGTCCAGGCTCTGATACGTGTCAGCTGTGTGGCTTGTGTCCTGTGGCCCAGCTGAACTCTCATGTCCTCCTGCATGATGGGGTAGTGATGATGAGTTAGGATTCAATGAGATGATATGTGTAACTCTAGGAGAAAAAATGAGAGTGTGGCTGCTGGTTTCCTCTACCATGTGCTTCACAGAATAGAAGCTAGAATGGTGTGAATAAATGAATGAATTATTGGCTGCTTTGTTAACAAATTGAACACTAAGAACCAAAGATATTAGCTCCCAGGACTGGATGTCAGCATGTTTTGTGCATCAACAAACCCTCCACAGACATTTTTGAGGGAGGCCTTTTATCTGTTTGGCAGGGCATGGATGCCAGTGAATGACTGGAGAAATGAAGCAGATGCAGCTCCAGCAGCAACAGTGGGAGCTTCCTGGCCATTGTCCCTTCAAGGCCTTACTCTCAACTGAAATCTGATGGTTTTTCCTAACATCAAAATGTCATTCTTTATTTTTCATCTTGGAAAACCTGAGTTCTAGATGCATCAAAGACCTGCACTGATCACCTACCTGAAGCTGTGCTGCCTGGCTATGAGACATTGACACCATGATGTGTGACTCTAAGCTCTGACACCCTTGTCATTTCCTTATGGAAATAATTATTGCTTTTTCTTTGTTTTAAAATTAATTTTTGTAAGTGATTCTTTAAAACACAAAAATTATACACATTAATAGGGTACCCTGCAATATTTCCATACATGTATACATTTTGTAATCAGGTTAAACATATCTGTCTCCTAAACATTTACCATTTCCTTTTGGCAAAATCATTGAAAATTCTTTCTTCTAGATTTTTGAGATCTAATAATTACTAGTGATAGTCCCCCACAATAGCACACTAGAGCTTCTAACTAAAACTTAGTACCTATTGATCAACCTTTCCTCACCATGCCCTTCAAATTAAAAAAAAAAATTCTTTTAGCTTCTGAAACCCTTTTTATTGAACCCAAATAAAATCAGTTTCTTGACTTGCTACAACTTAGCCAAAGAGCAGCAGTATTTAATGATTCATGGTGTTTACATTGTTTATTTTGAAGACAGGCTAATTAAATCATTGGCTCAATCCTTTCCAAGCTGTTTTTTTAGAGACCAGTATTTAAAACTCCATGGAGAAATTTGCTTGATCTAGGAACTCACTTGGGGAAGCAATTGGCCTTTGGACAATAAATAGAAAGCTACCAAGGTAGTTCTGCCAACTCCATATTTACATATGGAAATCATCTCTGGGTTAATGTTCCTGACTCAGAACAGTCCCTAGCCTAACACTGAAAGCCTGCAGAATGGCCACAGTGTGCCATTGGTGTTCATCCCTTCAGGAGCAGCCAAAGGTCTACCTGGTCATGTCCAGATCATGTTGACACCACCACCCTGTGTGGTTTGATCAGGTATGGCTTGTGGGTTTAGGTGAGAGACTCCACCTTTCTGTTGCTCTCTGTTTCAAGGCAGGCATGAGAGTGGCCCTGCAGAGAAAAATATGTTAGGTTTAAGCATCTGTCTATGCCTTCATATACTACCTGTTTGGAGGAATGCTCAGAAATGCCAACTTCCTAGCATCTGGAAAGATTAGAGGCTCCTGGTCCTGTGGAACGTTGAGTTTGGGTACACCCTGCCCACTGGAAAGTGCAGAGCTCATTTCCAGGCAGTTAGAGATAGATCCCAACTTTGCCCATCGGATAATCCTCTTGTGTCCTCATCACTTTTGCCTCTGTAAAAACACAAGGCATGGAATCAGGTGGACCTGAATTCCATTCCTGAATCTGCTGCAAAGTGACTTTGTACCTTGTACTCAGTTGAAAGCTTTTCCAAAGCCTCTGCCCTTCTAAGAGGCACTTGAGGGGATTAGATGCACCAGGAGGACTACAGGTCTCTTATATGTGACAGTGGGAACTGTATCAGGGTACGCCAGTCTGCTTGGTTGGCTGCTAGGCTGCTCTGTTGTCTCATGCTGGAGCAAGCTACTAGGTAAGTTGCTAATCTGTTTTTATAAAGCCCAGAAGAGGACAAACAAATTACTAAATTCAATCAGTTAGGTCTCACATTCATTCCACTTTGTGCTGGAGCTGCCTAACAGTGAGAGTTGTCATTCCTCCTCCTGCACTTGGGGAACAGCAGGCTTGTCCAACCTCAGGTTCTAAGAGTAGATGTCTAACCTGAACAAGGTCTGCAGTGTGACCTCAGCTAAAGATCCATGACAGATAAAATCGCATGTGCACTGGATAGCACAACTCCTTTTTCAGGTATGAGCCAGTTGTCCTGGACTTAGCACAACTATCAAGTGAGATCCAGAGTGAGGGTGCTTTTTGGTTGGAGACACGTAAGGTCACAAGCCTTCTAGAAGTTAGTCTCTGAATCTTTATTTCCATAAAAACTAGATTCTGGAGTACATGTTGGGGATAATCTTCTGCTTAGATCTGGCATCTTTCTGTCCACGCCTGCCTTCCCTATGCCCGGCACTCCTTTGTGTCAAGTGCTTTGAGCTAAAAAACCCAACAGGAAAGAAATGCGATTTCCTATTCATTTGAATGACAGGAGTCATTGCTAAATATTTGACTCTTTACAAAACTAGAGTCCCCTATGCCCCTAGAGACAAAACACAGTGAACTAAATAAAGACAGATGTGTCCAGTGCAGAGAGAATCATCAGAGTTACTGCCCAGATCTTATTCATTAAGCTGCCTCATCCAGAATTGAGGTTCCCCTCTAGGACAAGTGCTGGTTAAGATGTCTACATAAGCTCTTAAATTTATCCTCTTAGCAATATCTCCTTTTATTTGATCTCTTTTTTTGGAGGACCAGAGTCCTTTACCCAGACAAGGTAATTTCTAAAGGAATGACAGAAAGGACCATTAATTAATAGTTTGGGAATTGTGCTACATCGAGTTCTAAAACTTTTAACATCATATCACACTGATTAAGTCCTTGCGTGCAGTGTAGAAGAGTTGATGTACAAAGTAAGCAACGTTCAGGCTGACACACAGGGACTAGAATACATCCTTGGCAATAGATTTAGGACAATTTCAGTTCACATCCATTTTCCTTTAGATAAAGGCCCAGTTCCTGTTAAGTGGGGCTAAGAATAATGAAGATACTATTTCTTCTCCTAAAACCTGTCTGGGTAATGTCGTAGTTGATTATAAAACACTTAAGCTTAAATTATGCAGGCATTGTTCTATAGTACAAACACAGCAGCATCTTATCATGGAGACTCCTCTCATGGTGGACTCCAATTGAAGCTAGAATTGAATGAGGCTCATATTGGATGAACACATGGATAGACTGTTGAGACCAGGAGCCTCTCTTATGTTGAATCAATGGAGACTTCAAGGAAAAGGTACACAAGAGAAGAGGAGAGGCTAGGGGGTCAGCAGTAGTTTAGAGCTAGGACAAAAGCAGGGGAGTGCTTTTGAACAGTGATAATATGGAGGGACCTTTGCTTCAGGGGAGTCACAGAACGGATCTGTGATGCATCACACAGAGTGGCTTGGGTAGTCAGGGAGGAGCAAGGGAAGTGGGGTATTTTTAAATGATTGTAGGAATTTCTCATGGGTTTTTAGGGACTTTGGATTAGAAGGCTCTTCTGAAAAATCATAGTGGATGGGGGAGGGTGGGAAATGCTAGTTTTTCTTCCTATTCTGTAGTTTTTTGAAGCATCACAGTTGAAATGTATTAAAACAATCCCCAAAGCATGTGAGTATATCCTAAGATTATCGTGAGTATTTTACCCAAGGTACAGAGATCCAGGCTCTTTTAGTTTGCATTCTTCAAAGAATGCAAATGTATGTTCTAAATTTGTGACAGAAGCTCTTTAAGAAAAAATTTGGTACCTTGGAGGGAGCCAGACTGACAGCCTTGAGGACTTGCCATTTTTGGACCTGTGGGTCACATATCTAATCTCCAGTGGGGCCAGGGACATGGCCTTTCTGAAGAAGTTGGCTAGGTGAAGCAGAAGCCCTGTCACAGGCACCATTTCTTGGATGAACTAAGAGCAGCTTCATTCTTTGTCCCCAGATAGTCCACTAACAAAATCAGAAGACACTTTTTCCTCCTGTATACACACACACACACACACACACACACACACACACACACACACTCCTGTATCTCTCCAGAGGGCTGTATGCCTTGGTATTGCTTCCACTTGCATTGAAGTGGATCAAATCAAACCTGAACCCAGCATTTGAGACCTCCCTGGAGCATAGGTTTTGTAGTCACACAGCCTAGGCTTCACATCCCATGCCCATGCTCAACTCCCTGGGACAATTGCCTGTCCTTGCCAAACTCCAGGTCACTCTTCTGTAACACTGGAATCAGAACACTTAACTTTGTGTGGGTTTTGTGAAGATGAAGTAGCATTTGTGAAGTTTCTAGGTGAGTGGTACATAAAGCGGGCTAAAACACATTGTAGTTAAGATTTTTCATTTTAAATCTCCTGTCCTGTGACCTCCTTTCTGAGCTATTATACTAAGATAATCAAGATTCTTTTTCATAGAGTTTGAGGAATCAACATTGATACCAAATTTATAAATTAGGATTAAAATTCTGTGTTCACATTGGTAGAACACAAGGATTATGTGTATGTAAATGCACATATATTCATATATGTACATATATATCATATACTATATGCGTATGTATATGTGTATGTATTTATAAACACACATATAGATAAAGATATAGGTTGTTTTCTCAATCATATTTTTTCAGTGAATTTGGCAAATGTGATCATTATGTCTGGAAAATAATAATAGGGACTATAATCATTTTCTATGATACATGGGAATATAAAATAAAACAAAGCCTTCACAAAAAGTAAATCTGCTTTGGAAACTTCAGTCATGGTCAGGGAGGCAGATAAACTCCCTGTCTACCACGAAGAGCATATTTCAGCCACAGAGACTCCATTTGAAGAGATTTTATGGATTTCTGATGTGTAAAATGGTTTTGCACCATATCACAGATGGAGTCATTTGTAGGGAGAATGAAAAATGTGCTGCTTCTGATGTCTTTCTTTTTTGTTATTGAAATGACATTTGTATACTCCAACATGTCTCTGTACCAACTTGTTTTCCTCTCAGTGACCCAAGCCATCATCCAAGTCAAGGTCAAGGGCTGCACGGACCCCACATTTTGTGCTCTGCTGAGCTGTTCCCTGAGTTATGGTTGAGAGATCTGTGAACCTCCGCCTTACCATGTTTTCTAGAGGAATGATTTTGGAATTGCAATAAGTGAGAGCCAGTTCTTCTGGGGCCATAGACCAGTGCACACAGCTCAGTCACAGCAGAACAACTGCAGAGAACACTACGCCACTTCTCCATCTTTCTGCTACTCAGGGTCCTGTCTGGACATCTCAGGCTCTGAATACCATCACGAACTTCTTTCAGCCTGTTTGATCTCCAAGGTGTGCTAGTAAGTTTGATAAGGTCTATGTCAATCCTTTTACTTGTTTCACAGCCTATTCCATGAATGAACCAGGAACTGGTGGTGTACGAGGAAGAGAGCAGGCTTTGACACCATACTGAAGTTTGGGCTTGGTTTCACCACTATGGGAGGGTGATGTTGGGCAGGTCCTCAAATGTCTATAAGTCTTCCTTTCTTGCAGTTTGAATAACAATACCTCCTTCAAAGGGTCTAAATGAAGGACTCTGCGTGGATAGGGCTTCTCCCCTACTAAAAGGTCCTTCGGTGCTAACCATTACCATTGTGGAATTGTAGAGAGAACCAAAGGGAATGGATCTATGTCAAAGCTTGTCTACAAATAGTATTTCCCTTTAGTTCCTTCTGATGGACCCAAGTGGGCAAGTGATAGGAAATGAGAAATGTGCTTTAGAAGGTGCTCATACCCTCGAAATCTCCTCCAAATACCTGTGCTTATGGAGAGGAACAGAGAAGTCTTACTGAGAGAAGCACCCTGGCTGGTCTCTCTGAGCCTTTAGTGCTGCACTCTTCTCCAGCTTTATCCCCTCTTGGTGGGCTTGAATCAGGCAGATGATATCAAGGAGCCAGTTTCTCTGAACTCCTGCAGGGCAAACTGCCCTACCATATTTAGTGTCCTCACTTTTCTTTGTACCTCTAGCACTTCGCGGAGAATCCTGGAAACTTTTTGTTTAATTATGGACTTTTATCCCTCAGAGTAGATGCTCAAGTGATATTCATGAATCTAATTCAGTATTTCCCCAAAGTATTTCAAATAATGTTACTCTTGGAAGGGGCTTCATTAAAACAATCACAACAAAACATGGCCCTGACAAAGATCCTTTTGGAGAATTTTATGTTAACATGTAAAAACCCTAAGAAGTTCTGTACCAAAAGCATTTCAACTGCAGTCACCTCAGTGTTCTCAGCTTCATCTAGTCTAGGAGACCTAGTCCATGCACATTGGGAGCTGTCTATCACTGAAAGCTCAGTCCTTGTCCCTGATGCCAATTTAATAAGAAGGGTACAGTTTTGAGAAATAGGATGCCTGTAATCCAAGCGACTTGGGAGGCTGAGTCAGGAGGATCACGAGTTCAAAGCCAGCCTCAGCAACTTAGCGAGGCCCTAAACAACTCAGTGAGACCCTGTCTCTAAATAAAATACAAAATAGGGCTGGGGATGTGACTCAGTGACTGCGTGTCCCTGAGTTCAATCCTGGTTCAAAAAAAAAAAAAAAAAGAAAATTGAGAAACAGGAAAAGGGTTTTTGGAAAAGTGTAGGAACTCCAGTGCCAGATGCCGTGGTTCAACCCATCCTGGAGAACAAGGGCATTTAAAGAAGCTCTTCAAAGGCTACATTCTACGTGTGCCCTGATGGGGGCCCCAGGTGCTCCCTGATGGTGTATTGAAATTCACTTGTTAATTTGGAAGATAGTCACTTCATAAGTCATTTGCTAGATCTTCCTGGGGATATCTCCTTCCGGGGGTGAGCATGTGCTCAAGGACAGATAACTGGGCCTAGGATGGGAAAACGTAATCTTGTTCCCCACCCCAGGTTACAGAGGGGGAGAGGGAAAAAGATAAAGGAAGACATGTCCCTTTTAAAATAAGCATCACCGCAGCAAGGGCTACTTTTGAAAGATGAAGAGGACCACTGTTACAAGTCGGAGGCATTGATTGGTCTATAATCACAAATCCTCTTGCATCTTTGTGTAGTGATAGACTTCTACGTAGGCACTTGCTTCCTGTCAGAATGCCATTGTTCTTTCCTGGCTGTGAAACAACCTTTATTTAACTCTTTCTGCCATAACTCTGTTGTGATGTCAGTGGGGATAAAATGTTTGGCTGGACTTATTTTTGAGCTTTGGAAGCCTTTTTGATCTGTTTGTGTGATGACACACATTTGCTGCTCTAAGTCCCAAAGCTCGTGGCAAATGCTGGCATGATCCCCAGAGGCCCTGATTATTTTCACAGATATCCCTGTGATCCTGTCTGCTTTGCTGTGAACACATACCTGGGTACTGCTGACTCACTACCTTCATGGCCAGCTGGTTACCCCAGGCCAAGCCTTCATTCTGTCTCACTTGGATTATTGAAGTAGCCTCCTAACTAGTCTCTTCCCAGCACAGCAGCTGGAATGATCCTGCTAAAACACAAGTCAGATCCATTCAGTTTGGGGGCATTTTGATTTGCATGTGGTTTGTTTAATTATGTTTCACAAGGGACCATGTGTTAGAGGTATGATCCCAAGGTAGTGGCACTGGGAGGTGCTATGGACATTGAAGATGTGGGCCCAGTGGGAGATCCCTAGGTTACTGGGGGTGTGCCCTCCAAAGGGATTGTGGGTCACCTCCATCCTCGCTCTGCTCCAGTTCAAGACATGACAATTTACCCAACATTTGCTCTCACCATGACATGCTGCCCTCCATGGTCCTTACCAAAAGCTGAATGAATGCAGCCACCTCATCTTGGATTTCAAACCTCCCAAAGTGAGCTAAATAATCCTCTTTACATCACAAGTAACCTGTGTCAGGTATCTTGTTATAGTGATGGAGAGTTCACTAATGCAGTACTACACCTGAGAAATGCCAAACTCTTCAGTGGCATTCAAGGCCTTGCCTGACCAGCACCCCCGCTATCCTTCCCTCCACCCACTGGGTTGCAGCAACCCCAGACCTCTTGCTGGTCTGCAATGCTCCAGACAGAACCCAGCCTCATGGCATTGCATTTCCTTCCCTTTCTGCTGGGGACATGCTTCCTCTGATGTTCAAGTGGCTCACTTCCTCACTCACTTCTGATGTCTGTCAAATGCCATCTTATCAGACAGCCCTGTCCATGCCACCCAGGTCAAACAGCAGCCCTCCCCCCATCCTTCCACAACAACTATTCAGTGTCCCCTTCTGTGCTTTTTATCCCCCTTTCTTTTCTCCCCAGGACACTGGTCAGTACCTGCTATGAGATCCTTGACTCAATTATTTGTGTATTGTCTCCTCCTCCCCTGGGATGTCAGCTATGTAGGACAGGAGCTCGGCTTTGTCACAGCGGTGTCCCAAGCTCCTAGCAAAGTGCTTGATGTTCAGGCAGAGCTCTGAGTCTGGTTGTAGAATGGATGAGTAATAGCAATCGCCATCTGCAGATACTGACTGACGTGACCAGAGCTAGTTACACGCAAGAGGTTGTGAACGTCAGGGAACTTCTCAGTTTGCTGTGATATTTGGTGTGCTCAGCCTGGCAGCTTTCCCTGGTTCACCAGCTGCCAAGTGAACTTTTCCCAGCTGAACGTGAGAGCTGGATACTCATCAGCATGTGGGTAGAGACTGAAGCCTCAGAAGGGGAGGCAGCATGGTGAAGAGTAGGAAGAGGCAGAAGGCAGAGCCCTGTGGAACTACAGGCGGTGACACCCGCACCTCCTTGTCCCCGAGGTGGTTGTTCTGTAACACTGAGTGCCATTTGTCACATGAGTACTTTCTTGCCAGTGCATCTTTGTTGCCTCTTACAAATACCAACATATTTTAATTTCTCAGTTAATACATCTTTGAGATTGGGGTACTTTGCCCTTGAACAAATAGCTCACCAGTAGTGCTCACCCTTCTCTGGTGTCATGTCCTTGCAGCAAAGTGAGAAGATGAGAAGTGAAGTTTTTAGGGTACCTTCCTATCCCAGATGTTCCAATATTCTGGGTCTGTAGTCAAGGGATCATGTGGACTATAAATGCTCAGCATAGCAGAACATTTAACAAACCTATAAAGCTATACCCAGAGATGGTGTTGGGCTGTACCAAGTGTCTCTAGAAATAGATCACCTTGGAAATTATGTGGAGGTGATGAAGAACCTTGTACAAGTAAGAAGTTTCTTCCTATTGTAAGATCATCCCCCCAAGCTCAGACAGAGTGTGCAGACTCTGCTCGAGGCCTTGCATAACTGAAGTGAAAGCAACTTCACAGAATCCCAGGGAGCTAGAGAAAGCAGACGGAGCACAGATGAATACAAGAGTGAACAACTTGAGAGAAGCAATTTATGCTGAATGTATAAGTACAACATCAGTAATAGCATATTGACCAAAACTGTCATAGACCTCAAACTGGGAGACCCTGGGTCCCTTGATCCTCCAGAAGAATTGCCAGAGGCATGGAAGTTCTAGCAACTTGGTTTCTTGAGAAAATAGGAACTGAGATCTAAGCTAGGCTGGGAGGAAAAAGAAGCCTGTGTGCA
This sequence comes from Glaucomys volans, assembly GCA_020662805.1. Lineage (NCBI taxonomy): Eukaryota > Metazoa > Chordata > Mammalia > Rodentia > Sciuridae > Glaucomys > Glaucomys volans. The sequence goes on along the minus strand of JAJEJO010000203.1, from coordinate 78,869 downwards.
GATGGGAGGATCCAGGCACAGCAACCCTGAAACAAGTGGAGAGAATAACCATTCCGGACTTCCCAGTGGGGGAAGACAGAGCCTTGCTGGGCAAAGGGGGTGTAAACTCAAGCTGAATTCCATTCACTTGCAGGTTCTCTCAGCAATGTAGCAAGGTTGGTATTGGTATCCCCATTCACAGAGAGGAAGAGAGTTGACCTTGCAGCTTGCTCTGGGTTGCACAAATGGTCCTGTTGGAGAGAATATCCTGCATCTCTGTTGTTGGTACAGAGCAAGGCAGTCTGCAGAGCTGAAGCAGCCATGGAGGTCCTTGGTTACTGGTTCTTTGCAGTTACACTGGAAGGATTTAATATAAATCACTCAGAGTTGTGAGCAGGCATGAGTTTATTAGGAGAGACAGGAAAAGGGAAAGTTCTTAGGCCAAAAGAGGAGAGCGTGTCCTTTCAGAGAGAAGGATGGCACACCCCATCTATCCCTGTTTTATTGGGAATCCCAGGGAAGTTTCCATAGAGTCCCATGCAGGTCCATATTTTGACTTTGGACTGACAGCAGGATTGCATCAGACTTTCAAGTCTCCATTGTGCATGGTCTTACCCCATGGAAGGGAGATTTTACTATGATAATGGCATGCTAAAGGTCCAAGGACACTTTGGGTCACCTTGGCCCTTGCTGATCATCAGTTCTAATTGGAATTTGTTCTTACAGATTTTAGGGTTGGGGGGCTTTGCTTCCAATTATCCTGTTTCCCTGAGATCTGTTATTTCTCTCTCTGTAAAGGACCAAAAGTCCCTCCCTTCAGGGTAACTTGACTTCTTATCAGCAGGGAGAACTTGGGGCCTGCATTTCTCCTGAGATAACAGTTTATTGCTAAGGAATATCACTGGGGCAGGGCGAGAGTGGACTTAGGCAAACTGTCCTTCAAAACAAAGCATGTCAGCACAGTGGGCCCAGTCCACAGAACTATCCCCACAACCTCGTGTTCCCACCACTCATGTCTGTCTGCCTTCCATCAATATTTTTATGAATTGTGGCCCTGGTCTTGGGCCCAGATGCTATGTTGGCTGCTGTGGCCAACAACACAATGACCCTTTTAGGGCAGAGGCCCTGCTGTGGTGAAAGGCCAAATGATGTGTTTTGTTCCTGTGCTCTGATGTGCCCCAGGAGCACAACACAGGGAACCCTTAATCAGTAAGGCATGCCCTAGCCACCACCTGAGTCAGATTATAATTGTCAGCCCAGGACAGAAACTATTAAGAATATGCAAAAGGTCATTTTTTCAATGATATAGAAAATGTCACTTGCAATCAAATTTCATTACTTGGTTTTAAATCTAGCCAAGATAAAGAGCCATCATAAAATCATGAAACCTGAAAGACCTTCAGAGGTCCTGTTGGCATAAGGACATTGAGGAAGGACTTGTACTTTCAGTTAGACATATCCTGGACATTCCCCAGACAGCTCTGTGACTTTGGATAAGACGCTGAACCTCTCTGAGCCTTAATTTCTCACCTTGTCTAATTACATAAGAGAAATGCTCACCTAATAGGTGACAGAGATCTAGCAGTAATTGAGCAGGATGCTGTAAGTTAAAGGTTAGGTATGCAGTAGGCATTCACCAGAAGTAGATGTCCATCACTCACCTGATCAGGCTCACTTCTTATCTTTTTTGCATGACAGTGGTACAACCTTCCTTTGAGGCAGCAGGCTTGAGACTTCATCATCTCCCCTAAGCCAGGCTAAAGCTTTGGCAGAGGAGAAATATATGTAGGACCTTGGCAGGGGAGAGATGTGTGCAGGAAATTAGTACCTTTTGTTGCCTCACCCCTGAGGAAAATAAGAAGCTGGGTGGACCTCACCAAGATCTCCGTAGTTTACTGGGTTGTGTGGGCAACTGGCCACCTACCAGCTCTTTCAATGCAACTCCAGTTTGAACCAAATACCTGGGCAGGGATATGAAGTGAGGGAGGGAGAAAGAAAGAGCTGGAAAGAAAACTAGTGCTCTTTGGAGGCCTGCAGGAATGAGAATGGTCTACGATTAGTGTTTTTTTTCAGACCTGTATTTTAAATTACACTCATAATTTATCGCTATTATGAGCCCAGAACTACAATTGCCTTGGGCTCTGCAAACATGGGAAATCAGCCAGGCCAAAAGAAGCAGTGTTCAAACAGTGCTAAGAAAAGGGGGCTTACTGGCTTAAAGAGCAGTGAGAGAGTGTGAACCTGCCTTCTCCTGCATCCTGGCTACAAAAGACTCACCTTGTGCTCCAGCTTATATCACATTAATTCAAATGATGGTGTGCCCAGTGTTCTGGACTAGAACAGTGGGGGAAATGGGGGACTTGGGGTATTGTCCCCTCCATGGAGAGAGAAGAAAGGGGAATTTTGGACCCCAAGTATTCTGGGCATTCAGGAGCATGGCTTGGTGAGAAAGAGGACCAAGCCAACCCAGGTCTGGGGACCAGGTCCTAGCTATCGAAGGTAGGTTCATCCTAAGGGGAATTCTACTGTTGAGTTCCTCTGAGAGTCCTCAGAGAATACTTTCTAATTTGGTGCCATGTCTAAGCAGGTGAAGCAGACATAAGCAGCTTTGAACTGCAGTAAGATACTAGAAGGCAGGTGTGCCACAGTTCCTCATTCCAGATGGGAAAGCTGTTTGGAATGGCATTGGACAGACAATGAGGTAGGCAAGAGCTGCACCTAGGGGTCTATACCTTAGTATACAGTTGTGTGTCCTGTAACAACGGGAACATGTTCTGAGAAAGGCATTGTTAGGCAATCTATTGCTGTGCAAGCATCATAGGGTGAACTTCTGCAAACCTTAGATGGGTTAGTCTACTATCCCTCTGGGTTCTCTGAAGCAATCTATCACTCCAAGGCTACAAACTTGTACAGTATGTTATGTACTCTATACTATAGGCAACTGTAACACAGTGATATTTGTATATCTAAACACAGGAAAGGTTCAGTAAACACACTAGGCAGTAGGAATTTCGCAGCTCCATTAAAAACTTAGGGGACGACTGTTATATACATGCAGCCCACTGTTAACTGAAGCATCGTTACCTGGACGTGACTGCATTTAATGCCGGGAGCTTTCCATACATCATTTCAGCAGCTAGGGTTAAAACAGGCTTTAATTCCCATGAGAGCTGGATTATGAAGTGAGCAGGAAGTTGGGGCAGGAGCCAGTGTTTACACTCAGCAGTGAGCTGCCAGTGTGAACAGGCTGCTGTGTGCAGAGAGTAACTGTTGGGGGCCCTGCTCATGCATACAGACTGTAAGATTGAGCACACTGCCTGCTGGGGGTGCCAAGATCCCTGACCTCTTCTGCTCAATCAGAAGGACCTGAGCTTATAGGAAAATGGCTTCAGGAACACTGGCCAGGAAGACCTAGTAGAAGCAGGAGCTATAGTATAGTTGGAGAAATAAGGCATGAGATAAGTCATAGAAATTTTAAACAAGGTGCAGATGGTTACTGGAAGAGCTATCACAGGTTGGTACATGAGTGGTTACCAAGTGAACCGTTAAGATGTGACTTTTATAAGGATAAATGTCGGGGCAAGGACTTAAGGATGAGGCAGCCGCAGGGGGAGGTGAAACTTCTGCTAGGCTTCATAGGATTTTATCAGACCCCCAAGGAAGGAGATGGGCATTCTGAGCTGGGAAGTGGTGTAGAAAAGGCCCAAAGATATAAGATTGGGAGAGTACAGACCAGATTCTGATGTCAAAGATTTCTTGGGAACAGCTTTGAAGGCCAAAGGGAAAGAGTCTGATTCTGACCCCATAGGATTCTGGTGCAGGAATCTCTATGGCATTCATAAGTTATTCTGGCCCTAGTGTGAGGGATGGGATGAAGACCAATGTGAGGGACTATAGGACAGCTTCAAGAGTGAATCGATACTGAACCAGGAGGAGGACAATGGAAATGGAGGGAAGAAAATGGATTCTATACATTTGTCAAAGCGAGAGTGGGTAAGACATGAAGGAAAAGGCAGAGACTGAATGAGTGACAGGTGATCACAGTTAGGAAAAGAGGAGGAGGGAGCAATTGGGGGAGATGACAGATGAGCTTTGAACAGGTGGATCTGAGGTACCAGCAGGCATCCAAATGTTCATATCCCAAAGTGAGGTTATGATATGAGAAAGCATAGGACTAGATTGTATATATAAAAATTCCCTTTATAGACTGGATCTTTGGAGAATTCATTGGGAGGCCATTTCCTTCAAAGAGCATAGGAAAGGAATACAGATGGTCAGCCACTCAATACCCAAATGTGATGGGCTGAAGAAGGAAAATGGGCAAATGAAAACTGTCAAGGTTAAGAGGGGGCCAGAAAAGGCAGTTTGGTGCCATTTGCAAATGGGAGAGTCCAGAGAAGGTGGCATTGAACATGGGCTGTTTCAGCTCCTGCAGGAAGTTGAGGTAGAACCAGGGATATGATCTGGTGATTGGAACTGAGTCCTCTGAGTCCAGAGAAATTTAAAGAACATGGTCTCCAACAAGTTGGAAGAGCTAAGATCAGGGGGGTGGGAAGAGAGTGGGTGGTATTGGAAAAGTTTTAATAGTGAAATAAGCACTGGGTCCCTCATCTAGAAGGAACCAATGTGGAACAGACTGGAAAGAAAAGAAGGTATGCATGAAGCACATTCTGGAGAACAACAGGGAATTTACCCGCAAAGGCCAATGGCATTCCCCTTTTCAAATTCAGGGGTAGTAGAAGAAAATGGGGTGCCCACTGGGGGTACAGAGTGGGAGAGGGGAACATGCACCATAGCCACCACTTGGAGACCTGCAATGGGAGGGTGGAGAACACATGCTGGAGTGACCCTTGTGCAGGATGGGCTCAGTAGCTCTTCATGGATGAACAGAAGGGGAGGGTGAGCCACGAAGTATGTGTTTCTCCCCAAAAAGCAAGGGACATCAGCAGATGGGAGAATGTGCACCAGGGACCCTTGAGGGTTTGGTAGACCAGGGTGAGTCTTGGAGGCCTATGCAGAGATGGCGGAGATGGGTCCATTATCAGCCTGCTGAAATGGAAGGGGAGACTCTAAGCAATGGGAGATTGAAGAAATAGCTCAGCAGGTGATCAGTGGAGAAGAGAGGATGAGAGGTGCAAGGGATGAGGGCCTAAACAGAGACCACAGACAGGAAGCAGAGAGGGGGAGAGGATGTGGATCAGGGCTGGTCTGTGGTCTGTGCAGGGCTGAATGCCAGGGGACAGAAAGAGATAGACCGAAAAATAAAGGTTTGAGGCCAGGCTGTGGGGAGGGATGTAGGGTGGATGTCATTAGAAGGACACTGTAGGTCAGTGACTTAGATTTTAACAGCTCTACTGCTAAGTATCTTTGGGTCCTTATCCAAGTCACTTGGGTGTCACAGATAAGCAACTGCTGTCAGCACTGTTCTTCCTTCATTGTGGGAGGTGGTCTTAGTGGGACAACAGGGGCCCTGGTGGTGATTTAAGCAGTGGCTTGGGATGTTTCCACTTTGTGTCATCAGAACATGCAATGGCTCCTCTCAAAGCAGAGACATTTCACAGAGAGATGAGAGAAGGTGTGCCAGGGATCCTACATGGGGATTTGCTCCAACAGACCAGGCTGTAGTCTCGGAGCACTGACTGGTGATTCTGCATAAGGCAGTGCCCCATCCTGTTTGATGTGCATGCCCCACAGGCTTTGCTCTGGTTCAAGAGCTGCAGCAAAAAGCCATTATCCTGTGACACTGCTCTGCTTCTGCAGGAATCTGAATTTCACAGCCCAGTTTTAATTTTTTTTAACAGAATTATGAATATGTTTTATTTTTTAAAAAGGTATTTGTCTTTAGAGTTACATACTGAAATAGTTACACCTGAAATGAGGTGACATCAGGATTTCTTTCAAAATAATGCCTGAGGGTAGGACGCAGATGAGGGTATAAATGAAAGAACAGCCCAGATTTAATTCAGTTTCTTCATAGTCTCCTGACAGCCTGACCTCAGGCCTGGCAAGTAAGTCAGGAAAAGTTAAGCAAGAGGGAAGACCAGCATTTTTCAGGCCACCTGGAAGGGCCCCCATTTCACCTGTGCATGGATACAGCAGGGAACCTGGGGTGGAGCAGAGTGCAGGGTCTTGAGCTGCAGTTGCTGGGTGCCTCTGGCACCCCTTCATTGTGGTACTATGTCTGCAGCCTCTGATGCTGCTGTCATTACCCCCTGGGTCTGGGACAAGGCACTGTGCCGGGACATTTTTTCCCTAGGAGGCTAATTTTAGAGTGCTCCAGCTGAACTGCTGCTGTGAACCATGTATCTTAACTAGGAACTTGTGCGTCACTAATGAGGCAGGTGCGTGCATCCGGGAGGAAGATCTGTTCCTGATGGTGGTGTGTGTGGGCTGCCTGGCCACTGCCTCAGCGCTGCCAGGGTGGTTGCTCACTTCATCTGGCTTGCGCAGGCAGAAGTTGTATCTCTGGGTGTGGGATTTGGGGTATGCTGGAGTCAGCCTGCTGCACCATTGAACCTTGGCGTTACCACTACCAGCTCTGTGACCTTGGGCAAACTGTCTACTTAACATCATTCTTGAAGCCTCAGTTTGCTCATCTGTTAACTTTAGATAATGAGAACAGTGATTTCATGGAAATCATGGGACTCTCAGATCCTGTAAAGGCAAGGTGTATAGATCTTCATTGTTACTTGTTCCGGACATGTTTTTGCTTCCTCCCTTCCCCCAGGGACCCCTTTACATTCATCACTGCCATGGCCAAGCTCTGCCCCAGAAGTAGGTAAGCTGGCACTAAGGTGTGATTCTCCCCCTTGAAGGGCTCCTGATACTCAGGAGACTTGAGCTGAGTCTCGAGAGAGATAGTTTATGGGGCAGAGATTCAGGGATGGGTGGGGTGACTTCTCCAACTCTCGTCTTATAGCCCATCGAACACTTTCCACATTTACCTGGGGAAGTTTCTCAGGAGCAGGCAGGAAAGGGAGGTGCTTGTCCCTTTTCATGAGGACAAGTTAACTTATGTCTGGGTCAGCCCAGAGCCTGCCAGCAGCCCCTGGAGACCCTGCCTCTGACTCACTGGAGCAGCCAGCCCTGCTGTTTGTGGGGTACCTCTGCTCTCCAGGTCCTTACTGCCCATAGGGTGCCTCATAAGAGAGATTTAAGGGTTTCTATGGCACCCTTCCCTGGTGCAGAAGAGGAGAAGGGAGTCATAGAGGCTTCAGAAGTGGCGACTATGTCCTCTCCTTGTCCCTAAAGCCCATATCACAGAAACCATGTGCAAGAAGAGACAGGGTCTCTGAAGGATGTGCTTCCAAAGAGTTGCTATTTGCCATTCATTTCATCTGGATGTGTCTCATGTATGAAGTAGGAACAGATTTTCCCAATTATTTTTTATTTTTATTTTTGGTAATCAGAAACACTGTATTGCTGAACTACATCCTCAGCCTTTTTATATTTTATTTTGAGACAAGGTATCCCTAAGTTGCCCAGACTGGCTTTGAACTTGCAATCCTCCTGCCTCAGCCTCCCAATGACTGGATTACAGGTGGTTACCACTATTCCCAGCTTTCCCAACTCTTATGTGTTCAGGGTATGAGCTTTTCTCTGTTCACATTGTTTGTCACCAACTAGGCAAACTTTTATCTTCACCCAGAGTGTGTATACATATGCAGATGATCATGTACCATATAATAGTGTTTTGGCCATCAATGGACCACATACATGACAATGGTCATAAAAGACAATTCTCTCACTTAGTGGTATTGTAGCTGTCATAATTTTTGTAAGTACACTCTAGGATATTCTCAAGGTGTTGAATTCACATTATCAATGTATTTCTCAGAATGTGTCCCCATTAATAGAGAGGGAAAGAGAATTTTCTCCCCATGGCATGTACTTTGTTGTGTCCTGAAGCTCTGGTTTGAAGCAATGTTGAGATCTGTCAAGTCAGTGAATTAACTGTCTTATCTCAGCAGATTTATTTGGCAGAAACACCAAATTCCTGAATCCATGTGGGCTGGCCCTCATGCCCGTGCCCTGGGAAAGTGGAAAAAAAAAAAAAAAAAAAACTGTCACACATTTTATGGGGCTACCTAGCATTTAAAAGGACTCAAATTCTATTTTTATTTTTTCATGCCTTTATGGTAAACACCGTTGACTCCCATGTTGTACTGCCGTGGGGCTGGATGTGGGGTTCAGATTGATTGAGCGTGTTAGGAGGATGAAAACTGGAAGAAGGGAATGACCCAGCTCACTTAGCACCCAGCACTGCCCTGCATGAGGAAGCTGACCCTGACAGGCCAGTGACTATGTGGGGAGCCTACCTACCTGGTCCCCTGCAACCTCATGCCCAGAAGAGACCTGTGTCCACATCTTATCAACGTGGACAACAGCATAGAATTAGCCACCCTAGAAAGTAGTATATTCCAAAATTATATATTCTTTCAAGATTCCTTAGAGATATTTTAATCACTTCATCTGTTGATAAAGTGATTTTAATGGTAATAAAAAGACCTGACTCCATTGTTGTATGATCTCACATGAACTGCATATTTTCTCCAAACCCTAGTTCTTTCTTGTTAAGGAGATGCTAATAATTGTACATGCCTCAGAGGGTTATGGTAGGATTAAGTGAGATAATGTGAGTTTTCTCAGGCAAGTAGCGAGTACTTGGTGTGCGGCAGCTACTGTTCCCTGTCATCCCCTGTATTATTGTGCTTGCTGTCACCATTGCATCTTCACAATTGCAGATGACCAAGCTTAGTGTACTTTGGGTATAGCAGCTGGAAACCTGTCTTAAAGGTTTGGTTTTCATTCATTTGCAATGTATTGAGTCCCACATAAATGAATGAGAGGCTGGGTCAGTGGTGCATGCCTGTAATCCCAGCAGCACAGGAGGATTGCAAATTCAAAGCCAGTTTCAGCAACTTCACAAGACCCTGTCTCAAAATAAAATATGAAAAGAGAGGGGAGGTGCTGGGTATGTGGCTCAGTGGTTAAGTACCCCTGGGTTCAATCCCTGGTACAAAAGAAAAAAAGAGACATATCTCTGCCTGCCCTCAAGAAGATTCCACTGTGGTAAAGCTTATATGCTGACACACTATTTATTTTATCATTGATTATGGGAAGCAGGCACTAGGGCACTGAGAACCCAGGGGAAGGAACTCTGGAGGGAGCCATTGAAGATCAGGCAAAGAGTGCCAGAGCCTCCTTTCCCTGGTGTTCCACCCAGCCTAATGCAGTAATAGTCCTGGGTTTCAGAAAGTAAAGACCAAAGCCAGTTTGTAATCAGAACTTCACACGTGCTATGAGTGGTAGAAAAGCAAAAGCCACTATATTTTGTTCCTTTGAGGCTAAATGCATCCAAAAGTTGTAGAGATGAGGCAGGAAATCCTGTTTGGAATTGAAGTTTTCAATCATTCACATAAAATCTTGATGAACCTTTTGGGAGAAGAAAAAAATGATGATAATAGGCAAGGGACACCAAAAAATTCCTGACTCTTAAAGAACAAGATTTTAGGTAAGGAGACTGGACTGGGTATTTTGAGTTGACTTTTTTTCCAAAATTAATTTTAGCCTCCAGCTAAGGTGACTTGAGGTCTCGCATGCAGACCAGACTGGTTGTATTTGGGAATGAAACAAGTGGTGTCCTTCTATAGGAGCTGGAGTATTTTAAGACACACATGAGTGGTTACAGTCTTAATAGGCTTTTCTGAGCAGCACCTTAGGGAGACAAGGTAAGAATCAGCAATAAAATAATTAAGGAAATCTATGACCCTCTGAAGCATGGGAATTGGTGGGATGGAATAAGAGGCTCTTGTAGGAGGGATAGTTTCCTCAAAATGCATTATCGTTGCCTTATTGCCAGGTGCCTATGAGAGAAGACATACGCTAAGCAAATTTGTTCTTTTGTTTATGAATTCATCCATCAAGTGTGTACTCATCTCCTCTGTCTTTGAACCGGATCTCTTGCCCTCTTGGGCACAGTAGGCCTACACACATACAGCTAAAAGATGCTTTGATGAATGGTATACTAGGTGCATGAAAAGTATTTATAGAATGAGAGAAGCTTACTGTGCGTACTTTGGGGAGTGCTTCTGTGAAACAGTAGGTGACAGCTCGGCCAGAGCTTCAAGCCCTCCTTGATAGGAGGTTGCCAAGGAAGAAATGACAGGGGCAGTGGGAACCATGCAGTGCCATCTCACAGGAGGGGGAGCTTGAGGCTCTGGGTACAGGAGTAGAGCCCACAGAGGATCTGATTCCAGGGCACATGGAATCAGAGGAGTGTGCGGTGGTTCTAGCAAGCCTTCTCATTTTATAGGAGAGGAAACTCAGAGAAACCCAGGGTCTTACCCAAGGCCACACAGTTCCAGGGGAGAGACAGAACCAGAACTTGGGGGCTTGACTATTTCATGTATGATGTGGGAGATGGGTGCTTAGTATGCTGAAGCACATCAAGGGTTCCTCTCTGCTTCCAGGTACAAGACAGCTTAAACCAAATCCACCTTTACAGAACATACAAGGAAAAAAGCTCAGTACTGCCACATTTGGGCCAAATGGACTTAATTTCAAGACTAGGGGATTTGAAATTTATAGAATTTTTTAAAAATTCTTTTCATTTCTTGGTGATCTACATAGGAGGAAAGTTGAAGCTTTGGGAAAGTCTGGTTGCAAAAGAAAGAGGTTTTTTTTGTGGGGGGTTGTATGAATAAACTTGATTTTGAAAGTGGGGCAAATCTTATTCTCCTCCTTCTGAACATGGTTCTGCAACGCTGGCTCTTTATGCCTTTGATCCTTACCCTGGATGGTGCTTGAGCTTGATTTCAGGGTGGTGGTAAGGTGGCTATGCCTTTTGCACAGGTCCAAATCTTCCAGAGCCAGTTCCAGTGACTCGTTTGGACAGTCTCTTTCCTGGTTCCTCTGCCTTCAGGGCTCCCAGTTCATACACTATGACTGGCTAGCACTTGGGGTTTAAATTGTACCCTCCCTGTTGTGAGTCCACCAGGCTACAAGAGGCTGGACACAGCATAGACCTGTTCCGTGATGAGTGCAAAAATGAATGAAAAGACAAAGGGAACACATGTGACCCCTCCGTACACATCATGGTCAGAGTTGGTCTCAGAATTCCTTGGGCAGAGTCTCTTTTATGTTCACATCTGAGTGGTGATTTTATGACAGAAGTGACTGACTGAGAAGTTATAAGGAATGAGACTTCCCTGCACCCTGATTCCCACCCTCAGGACTCGGTTTTCTTGGAAATTGAGCCTCAAGTCTAGTGGGAAGTGAATGGAAGTATTACACTCTACAACTATCTCTTACTCCAAGTTCAGACCTTTTTTGGAATCCATGATGATCTTTTTTTTAAGTGGAATTTGATGTCTCTGTATTCCTCTGCCTACCTATCTAGCATACCTGTGCTTTATGTGTGCCAGGTCTTTCTCCCAGTCTTGGGGATATAACTCTGAAGAAGCGAGTTAAAATCTCACAGTGCTGCCAAACATGGTGGCCCATGCCTGTAATCCCAGCAGCTCAAGAGGTTGAGGCAGGAGGATCGTCACTTCAAAGCTAACCTAAGCAACACAGTGAGACCCTGTCTCTAAGTAAAATACATAAATAAAATAAATAAAAATGACTGGGGATGTGTCTCAGTGGTTAAGCACCCCTGGTTTCAATCTCCAGTACAAAAACAAAACAAAACCTCACAGTGCTTATGCCCTAGTGTAAGAGAGCCCTCCCATCAACAAACATAATAAAATAACAGGTACTAATAAATAAATGCTGTATGTAAGCGAAACAGGATTAGAGGCTTGAAAATAGGAGAGAATGAAGTGCCGCTTTATAAAAGTAGTTAGGGAAGACCTCTCCGAGGAGGTGACACTTGTGCAAAGACCTAAATGAAGTGGAAGAGTAACCCCAGAAAACATCCAGAACCCTACAAATACAAAGGCTTTCCCATTTATCCACTCTCCCATCTACTTACCTATCCACCCACCCATCTGTCCACCTCTTCAACCAACCTTCTTTCTTCCTCCCTTCCTTCCTTCCTCCCATCCATCCATCCATCTATCCATCCTCCTTTCATCCATCCATCTTTTCTTCCTTCCTTCCATCCATCCATCCATCTATCCATCCTCCTTTCATCCATCCATCTTTTCTTCCTTCCTTCCATCCATCCATCCATCCATCCATCCATCTGTCCATCCGTCCATCCGTCCATCCTTCCATCCTTCCACCCATCCTCCCATCCTCCCATCCTCCCGTCCCACTATTTCATGTCCTTATGTAGAGACATAGCATGTCCTTCTGTAGTACGGGCTGCACATGGGCTAGATGCCTTACAATTTCTGAAAGAGAATGATTATCATACCTTCCCAACAAATTGGTATAAGGCATTTTTCTTTTGCATTGTTTGGCTTAGAAAAATATTTCTTTTTTGTTATACAAGTAATTTTTGGTGTTTCGTGTTATAAGTGCAATTTTTTCTCTTGTAAGACATTTTTAAACTCTGGAAGCAGTTGAGGATATGGCTCAAAGGCCAGTCTCTCCTTGATCTTAGGTTCTCATTTTAAGGCTACAGATGATATGTCATGGTTCTCCTGAGGAATATGTGGGGGACACTGCAGACACTCAGTGAGTGCTTACTGCACACATCACCACTACTGCTACTGGGAAACATAAGTGGAAGCCAGCAGTGGTTTGTAAGGACAGCAGTAGACTCTGGACCAGCACTTTGTGTTCTTGCTTTAACTTTTTATGTAATTCTTCAGGGAGATCTGTCCCATTCCACTTCACCTCGAGATAAGGCCACTGTCGACTTTTCTTCCTTGCCTGACCCTCCCCAGAGCTGCCTCTTGCAACAGTTTAGTGTTCAACTGGGATGACTTGGGATTCTTTGCAGCCAGCAGAGGAAGAAAGATGTTTGTAAAATTAGCCTTACCTTGCTGATGGCGTGTGATTCATCACTGTAAGAGCTAATATTTCCCAAGGGCCCTTTAGCAGCAGAGAGCACTCAAGGAGTGATACAGAGGCTTCTAAGTTACTTAACAGATTTTATGAACTGCTAATTGCCTCATAAAGACATTTTATTGAGCAAGGGTGATCTGTTATTGGCACTGACTGTTTACATGTCTCAGTCCTGTTGCCTGTTTCTTCTGCTCCATATCAGGGCATCCCTGAAAGCCCTGCTCTGTGGGAAGCAACTCCTTGCTTCCCTCTGCACATTTCTTTACTCTGCACCATTGCAAGCCAGTGTCCACTGCTGGCTACCGAGTGTAGGGACAGGACTCTGCTTCTGCACTCACTGACTTCTTGAGATTCCATCACTAGGACAGTCAAGTAGAAGGACAGAAGCCTAGAATATGACTTCTTAGTTTGATCAGCTTAACAGATTTGGCAACAGACAAGAGCCTGGGATAGTGGGGGAAGTGATGGGGACACTAAGTCATAGTTACATGGAAGTAGGAAGTTCTGGTGTGCTGTTGAGTGAGATGATAGTTATGTAATGTACTTCAGAAAGCTAGAAGAGAAGCCGGGTGCAGTGGTGCACGCCTGTAATCCAAGCGACTTGGGAGGCTGAATCAGGAGGATCGCAAGTTCAAAGCCAGCCTCAGCAACTTAGGGAGGCCCTAAGCAACTCAGTGAGACCCTGTCTCTAAATAAAATACAAAATAGGGCTGGGAATGTGGCTCAGTGGCCGAGTGTCCCTGAGTTCAATCCCTGGTTCAAAAAAAAAAAGAAAGAAAGCTAGAAGAGAAGAGTTCAAATGGTTTCACTGTAAAGGAAGGATAAACTTTTGAGGAGATAGATATGCTTAACTTCCTTTAAACATTACACAGTTTATACCTATATCAGAATACCACATGGTATGCCATAAAATTTTTTTAGAAGACCCAAACAATGAAGAAGGAGAAATTTGCAGAGGAGGTAGGCAAAGTTGTCATGGTTGTTGTTAAGCAAGAAAAGATGGATTCTGAGAAAACAGACAATACACCAGAGAGAGGCAGCACTCCCCACGTGTCTGGAGTGGATTATGAACCAGATGGTGAGCTTTGCTAGAAGATTTCTGGGAGTTGTCATGAGCTCTTTAAAACAAACAAAGCCAAATAATTACATTGCATTTTTGATATGGTTGTTGTTATGTCAAGTAGATGCCCAAGATGTGATTTCCTAGAGATTGGTAGTGAATTTCCTTATAATGTCTTTATAAGCTTACCAAACAACAGCATATTGTTTCCATTTATAGAGAGATAAATTGTTAGATGCAGGCTGAGGCCTTTACCATGTTCTGCATAATCCTAAAATCAACCATATGAAGAGGTGGCATTCCTATTTTTCCTGTATTGTGGATGAGCAACTTGAAGCTCAGAGAGATTAAGCAACTTGCCCAAGGTCACACAGCCAACAACAGCATGGCAAAAGTCTCACCCCAATTTTTCTGTCTCCCTAACCCATACCATTGACCATGGCATCAAGCCACCTCACAGGTACTGCTCTAGCTGCACAATATGCCCCTGATGCATCATTAATGGATGGACATTGGTCTGGAAAGAACTCTGGGATGGTCTTCTCTTTGCCTTGTAGGGACAGTAGTTTTATCCATGACCTAAATAAACAAAGACCACACTTAACTACTTCAGCTAAGTAATTGGCACAGATCACACAGAGGGTGGCATAAACTGTGAGTGCCATTGTCAAGTACATGCTTCTGCAGCTTGGTTTGGGTTTTGGCTTTCAGGTAGGACACACAGGTATGAGAGAAAGGTTCAGGAGGACAGTTCAGGGCAAGGGTGTGGATGGGTAAGAGCCTGCACCAGCTTCTCTGATCAGAATGTTCTTCTCAATATGCACAAACCCTCTGTTTGAGAGTGTTCCCTAGAATTCCCGCCAAGGATTAGCAGTGGGCAGAAGAACGTTCATCCTGTCAATCTGCTTCTGTTTATAGCAATACCTCTGAGTGTCATGGAGGAAAGGGAGACCAGAGGGAGGGAGAGAGGGAGGCACATGGAGTAGAGGCTGGTTAGTTATTTGCTTGTCAGGTGCTAGAATAGCTGGATACCCTCTGGGAATTTTCAGTAATTTCAATAAAGTCCCCATCCACAGGACAGTCAGGTCCTAACAAGAACCAGGCTTCATGAGCCCATGGCATCCTTGGGGAGAGCCGGACTGCTGATATGTGGCCCTGCACCAGCCTTGGTTGACACAGCCCTGTACCTGTACTCCACTCAGCAGATATATATTTATCCAATAAATATGCATTGAAGGCTGTCAGCACCAGAGAATGTTCTAGACCCTAGGGACAGGTTTTGAATAAAATAGAAACAGAAGAAAAGAGAACAGAGACATGCAAATACCAGTCCTTAAAACTCAGTCATTTCTAATCCAGAAAGACTACTGGGACAATGGGACCAATTGCAATATTCCACCAGCTTGAATATACATTTTTTTTCTTTTTTGCCTAGAAAGATCAGGACATAGGTTTGTTTGTCCGTTTGTTAATGTAAAAAAGTAGATTTTATTCCATGATGAAATCACTGCTTCTGATTTTCCTGGAGAAGATACTGTATTGAGGGCTTTTTCCATACCGTCTGAAGCCAAATGGAAAGTGCCAGAAGTTTGGCATTCCCAAGAATTACTGTAGGATCTGGAAATGCTTTTTGCTGGCATAACATCAGTTAAGAGATCTTTAGGTTCTTGTTTCAGAAGCAGGGGTGTGTGTGTGTGTGTGTGTGTGTGTGTCTTCCAAAATCAGAAAAGCCTGACCCATGGTCACACAGTCCTCAAAACTGCCAGTTGATTAGAAAAATTCCCTGCTTCCTCCAGGCCCCAGAGGGCATACATTTAAGTAAATACTTTAATTAAATTGCATCCTGATGCCAAGTCATTTCTTAAACAAGAGGCGGTAAATGGAATCTCTTCTGGGAAAGTGATGCTGTCGTTGGCCGAATGGCTTTCTTCGGGGAGGAAAATGTTTATTTGAGAACCCTATTGTAGTTACATGCCAGGTCTGTGACTCTGGGGAAAAGAAAGGAAGCTTGTTCGCTTCCAGAGGATGCCAAATTTAGGATTTGTCCCTGGTGATGTGGGAACAGTGATCGTGGATTGTTCTGCCTTCCCGCCAGGCCCTGTGCTGAGGTAGGCACCAGTGGTTCCTTTGCTCTGGAGATTAAAGATATTTGCATTGAAGCAAAGTAGGGATTATTCCCAGGCTTGGTAGGTGTCCTATATTAATGCCCCACTTCACATCTTTTCCCTGCTAAAGCGTGGTCCTTGCCTGGGTAAGGACCCATGAGAGTGTTTGTTTTGGAAGTGTTTATATTTTCTCATAAAAGAATACATACTCCCCGAAGAAGATTTGGAAACACAATAAAGACTTAGTAGGAAAACAAGAATAAGCCATTTTCCCACAACCCAGGATAAAGTACATTTTTGTCTGTTTCCCTGCCCCCAAACACGTACGTGTAGTTGAACTGATGCTGTGTAAATGAATTATTTCATAGGATTTTGTTAAAAGGAAAGGTGAATGGCCGCTGGCCCCAGGACCTGGCTTCCCTTCTAGCAGGAGTCTGCTTACTTGCCTTCTTAGGTTTTAACAGAATTCTTCCAATGTGTGTCAGGAAAGGTAAAAGATGTATAATTCAATCTGACGCCTTCTCAGCTTGGGTGAAAAATGTGTGAACTGGAAGGCCCAAGGTCCATTACCTCAGAGGAGCTGAGATTTGCAGCCCCCCGCCCAGTCATACCTCCTAAGTTGCGTTATTACTCTAATAAAATGTTCTTGGCCACATTTTTGTAATAGTCAGTAATAGGATTCTCCAAGGGATTGAGCATTTATCTCAAACACAGCCTCTGTGCAGGCCCCCACCAGCATGGCAAAGTTTACTTTAATGATGTTCCTTTGAATAATTGAATGCCTTCCTCCTGTTGATTCTTTCTGTGTGTTTTATTTCGCAGAATACCCCAAAGGCTTAGTTGGTTTCCAAAAGCTGCATGTTAGAAACAGTTGGATCTTGTTTTTCTTTTTCTTTTTTTTTTTTTTTTTTCTTCCCCGGATTTGAGATTTATGAATTGATGCTTTTCTTAGACAAATGCCAGGGGAAGACCTTTGGAAAATACAAAATTTCATCTTGGGAATCACAGTGAACAGTCCCCCTCACCCGCAAGAGCTCATGGCAGAGGCCCCACAGTGGGGAGGGATGGCAGTAGGATTGGCAGAGAGCTAGCTGTCTGATGACGTTGCATGCCAAAGCCACTTTCAACAACACTGTCCCCACCGACTCACCTAAGATGTGACAGTATCATTACTGCCAACTAAACCAAGGAAACCTGATGTGAACTTTCCCTAGGTTTAGTCCACCTATACAATAAAAGACTTGGGAAATTTTAGATCTAAGCGAATCTTCCAGGTTATCTTTTCTCAGGTCTTGGATTTATAGATGAGGAAACTGAGGCTCTGTGAGGATTAAGGAACATGCACTAGGCTATACCCACCACAGCAAAAGGGAAGCAGACTTCCCCTGAAGGCCAATCCAGACACCCTGGTGTCTCTAGTACTTGCATGCCCAGGATGCTAGCTGGGTGTCCAACAGTACCACAGAAACTGGAAACTATGTTGACTCAGCCCTCAGATGACTTGAAAAACAAATGCCAAACCTGTGGAGCTCCCACTTAGCTTACCTGGAAGGACCATGTAGCAGACTCAGGGCACATGGCATCCCAAGAGCCTCATGCCCCAGGAGGGAGGAGCGGGGGAGGGCATTCCCTCAGTGGTGTGAATGTGCGCTCCACTTTCAAAGAAACTGTGCCCTCATCCTGGGTATCTTTCTGGGCTTTATTTAGCAGTGCCAGGGCCCCAGAGGAAAACCAGGGGCAAGGAAAAGACAAAGGATAAAGGATAGAGCCTTGAATGAGGAAAAAATTCAAGGAGCTAAACACTCCTTGTGTTAGGAAGAGTTTTTTTCTAAGAGATGACTCAGTGGAGAAATAATAGCAGTATAAAAAGAATTTGAAAAGCAGGAGGAGAAAGAACGAGTGTTAATTATGTTAACCTTTGAGAAGTTGTTCAGCGCACAGCAGGAATGGAGCCTGTTTTGTTTGGTTGAAACCATCCATCTGACAGTAACACTTCCTGCAATTCCAAATCAGGGGGCTGAGTGGCTGCTCAATTGTTCTGCTAATGAGCCCTCATGCTCTTTGTGGCTGCAGGGGAGGGGGGCTTATTTCATGATCCCTCACCGTGGCTCTTTGAAATGTCACTGTTCCCCATGTGGAGGTGTGGTCTGTCTGAGGTCCTTGCCTCTGCCTCAGCTACCTTCATTCCTGGGGAGGCCTCAGGCTGTGGCCAGAGCTCAGTCTCTACAGCAAGCTCCAGGAGGTTCTTTAGAGCCTCTGCCATTTCTTATGATGCTGGCCAATTAAGTGGTTAAGGCTGTTCTGAATCCCGTCTGATCACCTGCAAGTAGGATGTCAGCTATGTCCACTCAAAGGACTGACATCCTAATGCCCATGACTGCTCCATCGATAGTCATCATCATTGGTGGTGGTGGCATTCAGTCTCGTCCTCACTCTTAGGATGTTGCCTTTACAGTTTTCATTTTGGGTCACCTGCTCTCTGAAGGTGACCCAAACTAAACTAGTCTTTGCCCCAGACTAAAGTATGCAGCGTTCCCTAAGAGAAGGGCTAGTGTTAAGCTATGTTCTATATTGTCTCAAACCCAGAGAGTCACATTGTGTGCTGGCATATGGAAAGGGGAGAATGGGGACACAGTGAGGGAGGGGGGCAGGGTGAGAACTTTATTGTCCCCAGGAGCATCTGGGAGTGCCCCTTGAGAAGGCAGAAGCCTGGAAGTCCTACAGGAAGAGGAGGGCTCTTTCCTCTAGGGGAGGAAAGCTGTCATTTCAAGCTGTCTCAGGCTTGACTTTGATTTTGTACCCTAGAATAAATGCAGGGTATGTATAGTCAGAGCGGAAGCTGGAAAGGAGGAATTTTGTTTGGATAAGACTGTGGATTTTCAGATTTTACTATATGTGCAGTGGGTGAACTGTTGGAAGCTGTGTGGGTATGCTCTGGGTTTTGGCAGAATGCTCTGGCTGCATCACTGAGTGTGGGGAGGTGGGGTCAGAGTGGGAAGCAGCTGCAGGTAGAAGCCTCTGGGAAGACTGTGGCAGTCAGGAGGAAATGGACCAAGTCAGAGAGGCAGGGAGGGGGCAGCTTCTAGGAACAGGAGTGGTACTAAAACGATTTGAATCTAGGTGGATTGGGCTTATAAAGTGCAGAGAAAAAAGGATGATTACTGTGAGATCTTGGGTTTGTGTAGTACATAGTGGCCTGTGATAGGAGGTCAGGATGGGGAAAGTGGAAAATCAAAGAAAATGGGCCGTGTTTGAGTATTTTGATTTTGAGATGTTAGAGGATGTCCGTGTCAGTATATTCAGCAGGTACTATGCGATGTGGTTTTGGAACATAGAAAATAGAACAGAGAAAAATGTTCAAGAAGTTTCATAATATTATATTTGTGTAACATTTTAGAATTTGCCAAAGAATCTCATACATATATATTATGTTAGTCAGCTTTTTGTCACTGTGACTAAAATACCTGGCAAGAACAACTTAGAAGAGGAAAAGTTTATTTTGGCTCACTGTGTCAGAGGTTCAGGCCATGGTTGCTGGCTCCATTGCTGTGGGTCTGCGGTGAGGCAGATCATCATGGCGGAAGGGCAGTATCAGCAGAGGAAAGCTACTCAGCTCATGGCAGCCCAGAAGATGACAGTGAGTGAGGCCCTAGGGACAAATATAAAACCCAAGAGCATACCCCCAGTGACCTACTTCCTCTCAGCCATGCCCCACCTGCCTATAGTTATCACCCAATACAGGAGTCCTTTCAAATTAATCCATCAAATGGATTAATCCACTGATTAGATCACAAAAGTCATAATCTAATCATCTCACCTATAAACATTGCTACATTATCTTTCACATGAGCTCATTGAGGGATGCTTGATATCCAAACCATAACACACACACACACACACACACACACACACACATTTATTTATTTATTTATTTATTTATTTATTTATTTATTAAAATCCAACTCCATGTTTGAGACATTTGGATTATTCCATTTTGTGAATGAGAAATTGAAGTCACTGTACTAGAGATGATCATGAGAACAAGGAATCAAGTTGAAAAAGATTCCTGAGCACATGTTCAAGCACCTGGAGGCATTGAAATGCATGCTCCTCTCAACCAGTAATTCTTTGGAGAGTCTTCCTGCACCCCCAGACCCTGGAGCAGCAGGGCAACTCACCCCTTCTCCCTCTACCTCCTGTCCTGTTAATGAAGAAGTAACCACAGTTAATGCTTGAGCAGCTGGAAGGACATGTTAAATGAGGAGAGTAAAACTCTGCAGGGAGATAAACGCCCACACCATGATCAAAGGAGAACAAGGGAAGAACAGAGGCTGACTTCCGGCTGGGGCTGGGATTGGGATGCACTAATTCAGCCAGAGCGGCTACCACATGCTGCAGACTCTTCTAAAGGCTGCAGATGCTGCAGTGAACAAAACAGATAGGGACCCCTTCTCTCTCAGATCTCATATTTTCGCAGGGAGATGGAGAATAATCAACATAACTAAGCAGAGTTGATGGTGGTTGGTGATAGAGGAGGGAAGGTGATGGGGTGCCGGGAGGGTGACAGTTTAGTGGAGAGGGGTGGGTCTCACAGAGACTGCAGTAGGAGGGAAGACTCAAAGGGGGCAAGGGACAAGCCTTGACATTATTGGAAGAAGAGCATCCCACACAGGTCAGCGAGGATCAAGGCTTGCAGAGGCAGGAGGCCAGTGAGTCTGAGGCACAGTTAGGGAGTGGGAGGCACAGAGATGGGGTGGGGTGTCCCGGCAGATCATATACTATTGTTGACTGTTGGAATAATATTGGCTTTTATGCAGAAGGACCTGAGAGCCACTGCTGAGCAGAAAAGTGATCTGACAATCCCAGGTGTGCTGTGGTGAGCAGACCATAGAGAGGCAGGGAGGAAAGGGAGGCTTTAGGCATGGGTCCTGAGGAAGAATTCAGGGGGCTCGGAGTAGGGGATAGCACAGATGTAGCCTAAAGGAAAACGCTAAGAATGTTCTAATGGAGTTCAATGTGGAAAAACAGAAGAGATCAGGCACCAAAGATGGCCCAAGGACCTGGAGAGGTGGGGCTGCCAGTGGCTGAGGAGTTTCATGCACTTTTGTCTGGACACACTAAGTTTGAGATGCCTCCAGGACATCCAAATGGGGTTGCTGAGTAGGCATAGAAATCAGGAGAAGTCAGTTTGGGAATCACTGATGTAGACACAATCTCAAAACTGAAGTTGGATGTGATGGTCTGGGAAGTAGATGATGAAATAAAAAAGAAGCTTGCAGCTATCCCTTGCTGAGCCATCAAAGGGGGAGTCCGGGCCCAGACACTGGAGGGTAGAGACAGGGAGGTGGGAGCACTAGAAGCCCAGCAGCAGAGGAAAGAATTTCTAAGAGGAGGAGAGATCATCTGGTCCAAAGTAGAAGATGGGTCAGGCTGATGACAGAAGCTGTTCAATTCATCTACTGTCACATCAAAGAGGCCTTGGCCCACATCCCTTCCAGTGGTGACCTGTAACTGTCAGAGTTGTCACATGAGAAAAGGGCCAATGTTAGGAACACCTCCTTTATCAATTATGTTCCTGCTTTCTCAACTCTATCGTGTATTTCCTGTTTTATGATGTGTCAGGTGATCTACATTCACCCCTTCTTGTCATCCTCACCACAGTCCTTTGAGGTCACCTTACTCTAAAGCATAGGAAACTGAGGTTTGGAGAGATGCAATGGCTTGTCCAAACTCAGAGCAGGACGGGGCTCCTGGGGCCACAACGGCTCAAGGAGAGCAATCAATGGGCCCTCACTCAAGGGCCGGCCATGCAGGGGCCTGCCTTCTGTTTCTCCAGGTGACATCACAAATCACCTAGAGGCCCTTAGATGAAATTGTATAGCAACATAAGACCAGGTTGGTAAAGACCTCAATGAAAATCCTTTTATGCTGAATATGTTGTCAGTAGTGGTGCAAAGTTTGCAAACTTTGCCAACTGGAAATGTAACTCCTTCCCTGTGCTTTTTTCTTTGTCCAAATTATGTCTAGTAAAAATACTTGTTGTATGGCCCAAAGGGATAATAGATCCATTAGATATTAAATATGCAAATGCAAATTAATATATAGAAATAAAAGTATGAATTCTAAAAAGACTCTTGGTAGGCAGGGTGATCTGAGAGGGAGCCAGGAACCAGGTTACAAGGTGACTGGCTTAGTTCCCACCTCCTCCTTGCCAAGGGCACTGGGTAGCATCCTGCCTGCCCAAAGGAACTCACTCCAGGATAGCTCAGGAAGGGAGGACAAACCTAACATAATAACATCCACCAAGTGGGTCTTAACATCCATGAAGCTTCAGACCCCAGCGTCCCTTTGGAGGCCTGTCCAGGAAAGGTCCCTGAATATGTGAGATCTCCCCCATCTGGTATCCCTTCCTGACCCAGAAAAGTTGCTAGTCAGCTTCTTTACTCCCATGGGATAAGATGCAGATCAGTGCCAGTTGTAGACCCTTGGGGGATAGGGGTTGATGATGGAGTTCATCAAGTTCTGGATGGCACCTCAGTTTGGGGACCTGGGCCTTGCTCCTAGCCTGGGCTCCTTGGCAAGGCAGGGTCCATTTATGCTACATATTGCAGCATCAGCCAGGTGTATCTGCAGCCAGAATCTCTGCCAAAACACTATCTCCTCCAGCTAACTGGGACATAGCTTGCCCCCAGGCTCGGACCAGCACCACCAAGCTATGTTCCAACTACAGAACTACCCTGGGCCATGCTGCAATCACAGAAAGACACCCCATCTGTTTTCTGGATTTCTCCAGGGTGTCTGACAGGCCTTCTAGTGAGCTGGGTTTTAGAAAACCCAAAATGGGTCTTGCCTGGAGCATGTTCTTCTCTATTTTTTTAAGCCAGTTCGAGAATTTGTTTTGGGCCATCTAAGTGCTTCCTTTGCCAGCCTCTTGTTGAAGAGCTGTTTTAGTATCTGAGCAACCTTCTGGGATGTGTGTGAGACAGAGAGGCAGAGGAGCGGGGATTGAGATTCTGTTGAACTTTATCTCCTTTCACTGAAAGTTCTGCTTTGTCAAGAATTAAGGGGCTTTAACTCCTGAGGACTGCTCTTAGGCTTGGAAACTGATAGCCTCACATCCTCCACAGTGTAGCAGGGGCCTTAATTAATCTAAACTTTTGTCCACTTTGAGAGGAAGACATTTGTCTCTTTCAAAGTGAAATTTTATTTATTTTTTAATTCAGTGCTTCAGTTACACTGCCTGGTCCTAAGTTCGAACTTTGCTAGCCATGTATGTAACTAGGAACTGCTGTCCTGTGCTCAGCCTCTTTGAAAGAACCTCATCAAGTGGCCTCTGAGACTTCTTCCACCCTGAGGTCTGGTGACTCTAGAGGGTTAGCTGCCCACCTTATGCTATTCTGGGATTAGAATTTTCCTTCAACAGAGCATTAGAATGTGACCTCTAAGAAGACCACAGGGATTGGGGAAAGCAGGCCAGGGTCTGCTGGTCAAGAATTAAGGGGCTTTAACTCCTGAGGACTGCTCTTAGATTTGGAAACTGATAGCCTAACATCCTCCACAGTGTAGCAGTGGGTTTCCTGCAGTTGCTTTGGCTAACTTGAACTTGGAAGTCTGGTCCCAGGTTCTCCTGTTTCCAAGACCAGCCCTGGGAGTTCAGTGGTCCTTTATTTCAGCAAATAGTGACTAAATACAAACAAAGGGCCTGGCACTATTCTGGGTGGCAAGGACATCACAGCAAATCAAATAAAACACTGTATACTCGCAGAGCTTATATTGTGACAACAGGCCCTGAGGTGCTCAGCTGTGGTCTATAACTTGATCTAGAACAAGATCTAGCACCTTGATCTTCCATGTTTCTGTTTCTGTCGCGTATGCTCATTATTTTGAAGATCCACAGTCATTTCTACCCACATGGTATCCTGGTAATAATGTTTGTGTCCATGTGTTTTACTTCCTGGTCTGACTTGGAAGGTTCATGTATCCTTCCTTAGACCTTCCATATAGCCCTCTGGTAAGCAGATAGGACCCTGAGGCTCAGAGGCTGATGCATGACATTCCAAAGAAATGGTCAAGCCAGCTGTCCCAACAGAGAGTTCCGATTCTAAATTTAGGCTTCTTTCAACAAAACTCTCAATGCAGCCAGGTGCAGGAGCACAAGCCTGTGATCCCAGTGGCTTGGGAGGATCACAAGTTCAAAGCCAGCCTCAGCAACTTAGCGAGACCCTGTCTCAAAATAAAAAAATAAAAAGGGTTGGGGATGAGGCTCAGTGGTTACGCATCCCTGGGTTAATCCCTGGTAACCCCATCGCCTCGAAAAAAAAAATCTCATTGCAAGGCATTGGCAGAGCACTTTCCTAGTGTGTGTGAGGCCCTGGATTTGATCCCATAATACTGCCAAAAAAAGGAAAAGCTCACTGCAAAATTAAGTTATGTGTCCATATGAAGAGAGTCACCCAGAACTTGTTCCATGTGTCCTGAAACAGCCTTGACACCCCCCTACCCCACCCTCAGCAGGAGTTAAATTTCTCATAGATTTCTGAAGTGGTCTTTTTTGACTGTTGTAACACCAGGTTTGAGTTACCAAAAAGCACATTGCCACTTCGTTCTTATTCTTGATACCAAACTGAATGCAGTTTCTTGGAAGCCAAAGCCCATGATTTTAAGTTCTCCATGGGAATTCTCCCATGCTGCCTTGTTTCACCAGTTCATCCCAATGCAGACTCCCCAGACACAAACACACGCATTGGTGCATGAGGGTTCCTTGCCTTCGGCTGGTTTTGATTTTGTTATTTTTTCCCACTTTACCATCTTAGTCAAGGGGTGAACACTTAGGCAAAGTCTGGACGTCAGCACCATCTCCTGATCTCTTTTAATGACAGAGTGGTTCATCCTTAACTATGACCATCAGACCACTAGTGCTGCAGATGTGAGTAGAAAAGCTAACCTCACACGTACAGTCATGGGACATGATGGGGACGGGGATTGCATGGGAGTGTAGAAGAAGCTGGTCATTTTAAAGGACCTGTGTGGTTCTGACACCCAGTTTCATTAATACAAATACTGCATCTTAATGCTCCTTAAACTTTTCAAGAAAACCAAATACTAGTCTCAAAAGCAGATGTTTTCTCATGCAGGCAAACGTGCCAGTTCTTTCACTCTTTCAGGTTCCATCCAGATGTTGGTTATCATGCTAGGTGGGTGAATTTTGGAAATCCTGATTTCTAGCGGGCATTTGACACTCTAAAACCTGGGGATGTTCCAGGGTGAGATGGGAACAAGTATGTGTCTTCCTTATGTTCCTGACCCAGGAAATGGGTAGTGGCTGAAGGCAGGGAATGGAGAAGGAGAAGGCTCACCATCTGGTGCACACTTGCCACCAGAGAACCTCCCTCCTGAGATCTTGACAAAGACCAGGTACCAAGAATGGAGTAGAGTAATAAACTATAAACCCATCTGTGTTCCAAGGGCAATGTCCCACAAGGATACTGGTGTCCTTCCTCTCCAGAGTTTGCTTGTTGCTCTGCCTAGACATGCTCCTATCCTTTCCCACTGGTGCCTTAACAGGCCTTCTTAGGATATCGCAGTAGTTAAGGCAGTAGTGGTAGGTGTGGTGACTCTGAAGGATAGCAGAGTGGGCATGGATCTTCTTGAATTGCTGTGTGTCTCCAACATCTTTATGCAATGAAATAGTCTGGGGAACTATTTCAAACAATCTTTCCAGACCCCATGTTTAGCAATTCAAATTTGCCTGGTCTAGAATGGGGCCTGGGAATTGCATTTTTGAAGGGACATCAGGAATGATTCAAATTTCAATGGTTTTAGCAATTCTAGACTTCTAGGCATCTGTCCTCACCCTTTCTAACATGCTGTGGGCCCTGGGCCTTCTATCTCTTTGGAGATGCCTGTCTCCCAGGGTTGCTGTGAGCATTAAGTTAAACATGAAGCTCTGTATGAAGTGTATAGTCTGCAGACAGTAAATCCTGATGCCTTACAACAAACATAGTTAAGAAGTCAAAAAGGATTTATTTCAGAAACCCTGATGTATAACAGTGATTTCTTCCCATTGCCCCCTTTTTGCATATTTAACACAGGTAAGTTTCCAGCAGTCAGCAGGTGTTTACCCAGGGCGTGCATTTTGCTGTGAGTAAACATGACAGGGACAAGGAGGGAGACCCAGATCATGTGTGAGAAGTAGTTGCAGTACAGTGGATTGGAAGCCCTTTCTTGGGATGACAGACTTCAACACATGACTCAAATGATGTTTGTCAAATGAACAGAACTATTATGAAGTCAGCTAATATGCAGCAGAGGGAGTAAATTGTACAGTCTTTTTTTTTTTTCACTAAGAATTCAAAGAAGGATTCAGAGGAAAGCATGCTGCCCCGTGGCTTCTAGAATGAATGATGCAGTCTTTTTGACATGTACATTTTGAATGGAGATGGTCGTGACTATATATGTATATAATTAGAATCATAGTTACAGAATCTGAGGGATCTTATACTTTTTTAGAGCCTGCTTTGCCCTTCTTCTAGCCTTCCTGCATATATCCCATGTTGGAATCAGAATCACAGAAACTCAGAGCCCAGGTGTCTTAGATCCAGAAAAGAATTCAGAATTTAATGCATATCACCACAGAAGGCAAATGGAATGGCATTTAAATACTTAATTGTAATCCCTTAGACTATCTATATGATGTAGATTCCTCACTATGGGATGCAGAACACATCCTAGTCATTGAATTGGAGGGTTGGCAGGAAGGAGTAGGAAGGTTTATTTTAATTTATTGACTGTGAGGCTCAGCTTCAAACTAGATGATGAGCCTGATGCTCCTTCTAGAAAGAGTGGGTGGAATGGGTGAGAGGTCTGAGGCCTCTGTGAGCCCCACACGACTGTTTCTTCAGTGACTTTGTGTGAAGGCCTGCCCTGCGGTCTTTGCCAGATGGTTTCAGTAGTACATGCTGTCTCCCATCTAAACCCAGCTATTGGCATCTCTCCTTAAGCAAACATTTTTACTCTTCTTTTTACTCTTCCCAGTGAGTGTTCACACAGTGTCAAAATTGTGCCAGGCAGAGGCTCTGCGAAGCCTGCTCAGAGCATCTTGCTGAGTGAACCTAAAATTAATTTTAAAAGGGAAAAACTGTTGAGTGCTGCAGACAAAAGTAGAGGACAACTTAAAGGACTCACTATAATTTTGTGAGGACACCTAGAAAGCAATTGCTGGACCATCCCGAGGGTGGGCCTGGTATCTGGGTAGGGCATGTCATAATGAGGCTTTAGGGATCTTAGGCTACTGAATCACCCACTGAACACTTAGCTTTGTGACTGGCCCTGCACTGGCACTGGGAAATTCTGGAGCCGTTTTCAGCTTTGGAGGAGCTCATAGAGGAACCCTGCATTGCCTAAGCTCTCTGAAGCATAGA
This sequence comes from Glaucomys volans, assembly GCA_020662805.1. Taxonomy (NCBI): domain Eukaryota; kingdom Metazoa; phylum Chordata; class Mammalia; order Rodentia; family Sciuridae; genus Glaucomys; species Glaucomys volans. The sequence goes on along the minus strand of JAJEJO010000203.1, from coordinate 51,348 downwards.
GACACAGGCCATTGCCTAGAGCATGGTGTGGGGGTCAGAGAAGGAGACACAGAGACCTTGGGACTTCAGAGGAGCTCAAAAGGTGAGTAGGAGTTTTCCAGTAAGGCCCTAGAGGAAGGCAGACATGCTGTGCAGAGGGGGGGTGTGTGCCAAGATGCAGAAGCATGGAGGTGTGAAAGGGCAAGATTTGCTTAGAAACCAGCAAGCCTGGCTCAGCCCAAGAAGCAGTGTAAAGGTGATGTCGTATTATGAAGAACCATTTCCTGTCCTGATACCAGGCCAAGGTGTCAGATGATCTTTTACAGCACAGGAGGTCACGCAGGTTTGAAGAATTATATTTTAGGAGGATGACTTCAATGACCACAGAGTGATTAGAAGATAGGTAGAGAGGTGCTAGGATGAGCTCTTTTGCTCCAAGGATAATTGTAGGATTTCTTGTGACCTACCTTTTTACCATCGCCACAGCCTTGGCTGCTTGATCAGTTGAGAGTTGTTTGGCCTAGTCATTTGGGCTGTGATATCAGTAACTGATCAAAGGCATGTGTCTGCTTCCCATAGATGTCAGCTGACTTGATCTTGTTCCTTGGTTAGAACCAGCCTCCTAGTCTAGGTCTTGCCCCTGTGGGAGAAGCACTTGGACCTTTTTGTGTCACAAAATGAAGACAGTGCAGATACAAGGACAGCTTGGCCCATGGGATTATAGACACTCTTTGTCTTCCCCTGGCAGGCGACACAAACAGAAAAGGATCAAACAGCTGACTCCTGACAGATACCCAGTGTCCTTCCTGTGCTCATGACATGTTAGCATTCCTTGATTTGGAATCTAAACTCAGGAAAAGATTTTTGATAAACTTGGAAGGGGGTAGAAGGCAGTTTCATAAAGCTCAGAAAGAACTCTCATTTCTGCAGCACCCAGTGAAGATTAAACATGAAACTGATGCATAACCAGAGATTGTAGGTCTGAAGTGTCAGGCTGCGCCCCCAACTGACCCAGGCAACCCATGAAGGTCAAGTCCACCATGGGAGACCCATTGTTGGGCCATCCCATGCAACCCCAATGGAATGAACACTCAGTGTTGCATGAACATGCCTTGGGTACCTTTTTCATCAAAGTTGTCCACATTTGAATGCTTGCTAGAAAACAGGCTTCCATGCGGAGAGAGATTTGGTTTCATTTGCATTTTCCCTCAGGGGAAGTTCCTGCCTGGTTCACATTTTTCTGTGTACTGCTTCTCAGTCACTATTTTCTTTCTGTACACATAAAGACAACCAGTTTTGTGTACTGAGTGTCTGCTGTGGTAGATGTGTTCACATGCTTTAACTCATTGGTCCTTACTCAGAACCCCAAGAGGTTGAAATGATAACCCCAGAGAAACTTAAGCATCTCTTTGTGCCTCCCTCCTCCTTTATCTCCTAAGTATTCTGGCGCCCCCCTTGGGAACCTGCCTTTGTACCTTCAAACAAGCTTCTGGTGCTTCTATCTTCCCCACCTGGAAAAGCTACTCCCCCAAGCTTCATTCAGTGGGTTCCCTCCTTCTCTTCCTATAGCTGTACTTAGGGGCTTCATGGCCTGGTTATACTATTTTTAGCTTCCTAGGATATAGATTCAGTCCACCAGAGACATCTGTCTCTTCCCACTCCAACCCTCCATGGAATGCTGCCTCCTCCCTGGCCTTCCCTACCCCTTGTTCCTCCTCCCAGTATTTTCTCATCTCCACCATCACCTTCATCTTTTATCCTGTGAAGATTAGCTCCAGCTCCAGGCATGTTCTCTCTGCTAGACCACTAGAAAAAATCTCCTCCTATTGGGGGTTTCAGTGACAGTCCTTCCATGTACTCAGTATCAGAGGCCAGCAAACAGGGAGCACCATGGGCTCTCACATCCAGCCTTTCCCTTGGTAGCCAAGGAGGTACTAAGTCCTGCTGGACCTTCATTCTGGAGGTATCCCCATCCTAGAGCTCCTTTCCCCGGATCCATCACTGTCCTTGGCTTCTCCTTTTCCTACTTCTAGTTCCCAAGCCTTCAGGCCATCCTGCACTCAGGGATGGGTGCCTTTCCCTAGATCAACCCCTGTTCAGGAGTCTGCTGTGGGCCCTTGGACCACTGGCCCACCTGAAGCTCCAGGCTGTCCCCAGACTGCCACCTAATATTCATTGATTCTTCTTCCCTTTGCCCCTCTGTGTGCTCTTAGGCTTCTGTCAAGCAGATCTCCTGAGGTGCCCTCAACACTCTCACACTGGTTCTGTGTAAGGTGTTTGCTTCCCCAAGTACCCCTCTTCCCATCTCCCATCTCTCATCTCTGTCTGCCCAGTCTGGACTCCAATACTACTCCTCTTATTTCTAAAATTAATAAATTGCGTTGTCACTTAGAATACCATGCTCATTGGAAAAATGTGTTTTAAAAAACAGAAAAGTGGGGCTGGGGTTGTGGCTCAGTGGTAGAGCGCTTGCCTAGCATGCATGAGGGTTCAATTCTCAGCACCACATAAAAATAAATAAATAAATAAATAAATAAATAAATAAATAAATAAATATTTTTAAAAAATAGAACAAAACAAAAATATATACAGAGATAAAAATCACTTATAATTACACAATCTGAAAGTTACTATAGTACGTGTATCTTTTAGGGATTAGATGTGCATTATTTTTATCTAGATGGTATTATGTAATTATTTTGTCTTTGTTCTCTAGCCACTGTATTATGAGAATTTTCCCATTCCACCAGTTAGTCTTTAAACTGCATTGTTAACAGCTATATGATGACCCATCCCATGAATGTACAACTGATTGATCTAGTCTGTCTTCCACTGGAGGTCATTTTGTGGCTTCTGGCTTTTCAGCCTTATAAATAACAAATGCCCTTGTCCCTTAACTCTAGCTATTTGTTTTCTATAACAAATGATGTAGGATTCATTGTGATCCAGATGCACAGTGTGTTTATCAGGTGTCTGCTGGATGCCAGCTTCTATATATAGTGTTTTTCTTTCACACTTGGCTCTCAGAGCCACCTTGATAGGAGATATTATCTGTGTCTCAGGTCACTTAGGTCATCTACTTGGTGGGTTATGAGATCCAGATTCTGATTCAGCCTTGATCCCAAATCCAGCCTCATTACTGTGTCCTCCAGAGTGGTGCTAACCAGGGGTGTGCACCAGTGGGAAAGCACTGAGAGCTAATGAGGGGAATGGATGGTTGCATTTTTTTCTATTACCATTTTCTAGCTGGGTTATAGGACCCTCTTGGGATCTAATGGACACTTCTAGGGCTAATCTTACATCTAATCAGAGCTGCAAGGGACTTTCTCACTTTATAAAAGAGGGCGCTGGGAGGTTCAAGGAGCATCCAGAGTGTCAGGCTGGAAGCTGTATTGGGTGGCCCATGATGAAATCGTCTTTAAAATACTGTCTTCATTACATACTATCTTTATAGATTATTGGGCCAATGACTGGGTCATGTAGAAATGTACATACCATCTTTTTTGGCTGATGTGTCAGACTTGGTAGCTATAATGAGGTGCAGTACATGTTGTCTTGTCCCAGGTGGCAGTTTCTAGTCAGTACCCTGTCAGTGTTGGAGCACAGCCCTGTTGCTTACCTGTGACTCCCTTGGTTTACTTCCAGTAGAAGAGAGCCATGAGAAGAGTGCCACCCCAGCCTAGGTTTCTGTTCCCCAGAGTCTTAGAACCTTAGCTTTTCCATCAGGTTACTTGGGTCTCTTCTTTAGGCTGGTGCTTCTCACACCATTGAGTAACTGGCAGTGGGGGGGTGGGGGGTGTACCAACACATTTTGCCTTGACTCAACAGGGCTGCCATGACCCAGTAAATCTGAGTTGCTAACAAGTTCCCTGGTGATGCTAATACTGCTGACTAGGGACCACACATTGCCAACCACTGCTGTAGACCATTGAAAAGATATTGGGGTTAGGGCTCAGGGGTAGAGTGTTTGCCTAGATGTGCCAAGTCCTGAGTTTGATCCCCAACACTGGAAAAAAAATTGGATGGCAGCTCATGCAATTAACTGTGTTATCTTTGGCCCTTCTATTTAAAATGGCAAGATCTGTGTGATTCAAATTGTTCATCCTTTACATCATCTGAAATCCAAAATGTTCATGGCATTTCATCGCAGCCTCAGCGGTGGCCTGAGCCTCATCCCTTCCTGCTCAGTCTCAGCCCTGTGGCTGCAGTGTGAGCCCCACCCCATGCCTGAGCCTGTCCTTTCCAGCTTGCAGTGTACCAGATGTCCCACCTAAGCAATGCAGAAGGCTACCTTAGCCATGCTGTCCAGGACCTATAGCAGGCTGGGCAGGCCCTGCACTGCCCCTTTGCTAGCCTTTGATTCTCACTTTTTCATTAAAAACTAATTCATTGCTCTGTCCCTAGGTGCTATCAGGGATCTATTCTAACTGCCACAAACCTCCTCCAAATCCTGATATCTAACTCCTAACACACAAAAATCTCTGTTGCCTGGGACTTCCTCCCTATCCCTGCCACCAGTCTATCAGATCTGAGACCCTGCCAGCCAGTTCAGATGGGCTTGAGCTTGCTGCACTCCTTCTACCTCTGAAATTTTTGCTGTCCCTCCTCCTCAGCCTCTGCTGAGGAAGTCCTGAAAGCCCCCTGGTTCTGATGTGAATGTGACTGTGTTGTCAGTGGGAAGCTGCCCCTGGTCCAGCTGACAGGGATGGTCCAATCTTCCTAGTAGAAGCAATATTGCCATTGTAGACTCGGGAATTCTTTATTAGGTGAGCTGTTCTGTGCATTGTGGGATGTTTGGCAACATCCTTGGCTTCTACTCACTAGATGCCTGCAGCACCTCCCTCTCTGACTATCATGACCAAAAATGTCTACACATTGCTAGATGTCCCGTAGGGAAGTAACCTCTCCTCTTCCTTCACTGAGAACCCACTTTGGAGCACCAAGTCCATTTACCAGATTACTCTTGTGAGGAAGATTGTTTCACCAATGTTCACTCATATAACCCTCACAGTAACTCTGTGGAATGAGTGGCATCAGCCCCATTTTGTACACGAGGAGTGTGATGACAGAAGAGGTTATGTTGTAAGTGGATAATATCATAAGCACTGGGGCCAGAACCTGAATCCAGGTTAGTCTGACGTCACAGCCCATGATCTTAATGATGTAAGGTCCCAAAGAAAAGAAACCAAGTGACAGGGTTTATTTTAAGGATATAATGGGGGTAGTTTACAGGCAACCGTGGGCAGGAAAAGAGGCTTGCCTGAACCTCACAGAAATAGACTCCAAGGTTGAGAGCCAAGTTCACACTCTTGTCTCTGCATGCCCTGTGGCCTGGCTTGTGCCTTATGATCTGCAGAGTGACTTCCTCTCCTGGTCTCTACTTCCCGTGTAGCTTCAGTGCCAACCCCAGGTCCCCAACTGTCTTAAAGTCCCTCATTCTCTGTATCTGAAATTCAGATTTCCAAGACAGGCAATGCTGAGCTGTGGCTAACTGTTGTTACTGAGCCAATCACCTTTGTGTCTTCCAGTTTGGGTAGATGAGAAGAGGAGGGGATTGGTATCCCTCACACTTCTGTGCTCTTGTCACTGCCCTTTAGCTACCCTTGCTCAGTGGTCACCATGGCAACAGTGGCCAGTTTTGCCCAACACCTTCGGGGCAAAGATTTTACCTACCAATACCTAGGCCACAGCTTCCTTCCAAGTGAAACTGCAGGAAATGTGAACAGACACATCTGTTCCTTCCATTTAGCAAACAAGAAGAGCCAATCAGCCCCCCAGAAATTGATCTTTACCAACATTTAATGAAGAGTTAGCTAGTTAATAGCCCATGACAAATCCAAAGGCTGTCGGGGGTCTGACAACCCAGACATTAACAGCAGCAGTGGCCAATTTCCAAGAGATTACTGACATTCTGGACCACTCAGGAAGACATCCGGGAGGAAATGTTCAGAGCAAGGGAGGGAGGAGGGAAAAGAAGAAGTGACAACTTAGTAATGTGTAGTGACTTGGCATCTCTGAGCAAGAGCAAAGTTGCACATGGAGCCTTTTAATCATAGAAGAGTTCAGAACCAAAGGAGCAGGAAATGTTGATGGAGTCTCCTCTGGTTTGGAACAAATCCAGTAGGTCTCCAGGACCCCTGGTGTTGTCTAGGGTATTTCCAGGGGTTGCTGCCTCATGACTGGAGGACCAAAAGTTGATGGGACTGATCTCAAACCAACACATATAGGTAACTGTCACATGCAGATGAGCATGACCTTTTGCTTTTGGTCTCCTTGGGAGTTCATGGACTTTATCCAGCAATGCTGTTGTCCCTCTTAGTCCTCAGCACCTGGGGCCTGTATAGGGCCTAGGATAGGCATTCAGTAGGCATGGATAATATACCCACAGTGGCCCAGGCAAACTGGTTGCAGAGGGTTGACGGATTTGAGAGCAGACAACTGGCGATGCAGTGTGGTGGGAGAACCCCATTGTAGGGTGTCTCCTTGCAGAGGCGATGTTGTTGTACATCCAAGGAGGCATGGTGCTGCCATCCAGAGGTTCATAAACTGAGCTACTCTAGCAGCTCAGGCTGGCAAGGCAGGAAGTGGTCAGAGCCCTTGTCCTCACTTGCTGCATCTGATCCATCAATAAATGCTCTCAGCTCTGTCCCCAAATAACATCCCAGTTTATCACACCTCCCATTTCTGGCCCAATGGGCTAGTGCTGGCTACCATCACCACCAGCAATGCCTGTAGCCACGTGTTTTAGTCAGCTTTTTCACTGCTGTGACTAAATTATCTGACCAGCACAATTATAGAGGGGGGAAGGTTAATTCAGGGCTCAGTTTCAGAGGTCTTAGTCCATAGAAGGCTGACTCCATTCTTTGGGGCTTGAGGTGAGGCAGAACATCATGGTGGAAGAGTGTAGCAGAGAGAAGCAGCTCACATCATCAGGAAGCAGAGAAAGAGACTCCGCTCTCTAGATACAAAATATATACCCCAAAGCCATGCCCCAATTCCCACCTCCTCCAGCCACACCCTACCACTTCTATTAATCCCATAAAGGATGAATTCACGATTAGGTTAAGACTCTTACAATCCAATCACTTCTTCTCTGAACCTTCCTGCATTGTCTCACATGTGAGCTTCTGGGGGACACCTCACATTCAAACCATAACACACCCCATAATTCATGACTCTTCGCCACCAGCAGTGCCTGCATCTCCCTAATCCATCACTCACTCAGCCACCGGAATCTCTTTTAGGTCCTATTCCTACCTACTTTGTTCTGGTGGCTTCCCATTCCATTGTAAGTGGAACCCAGACCACTTGCCACAAACATTGGAGATAGCCTGCCTTCCTCTCTGATCTGTATGCTTCTACTCTGTCCTTGCTCATCGTGTTGCAGTCTTCTGACCTCCCTTGCTGTTTCCAAAGTCATGCTCCCATCTAAGAAGCGAACAGTTGCTCTTCTATCTTCTAGAGCACTCAGCTTCTACCTCCTCGGAGCAGACCCCTGACCACCATCCACCATTGCCTCCTATCCCGTCAGCCTTCCCCCCATTTCTGTTGTCTTTCTTCATCATATTTATTATTACCTGGAATTACCTTGTTAATTTCTTTGGCTGTGTTAGAGGTGTAAATAATCAGGAGAATGAGATAAGAAATACATGATGCTCAGAACTGAATAAGGGGAAGCTTTGTTGGGAAGGTGATATTTGAGCTGGAACTTGAAACAGAGATGTGATTTACTGGGTTGAGCTATGGATGGGGAGGGGATTTTAGGAGAGGAAAGTGAAGGCATAGAGGCTATGCCTCAGTGTAGGTCGACTTAAGGACACAGCTTTTGGGTAGTGTGCCTGTAGCCTGGATTTCAGGAGGAAGAGAGAATGGGAGTTGCTAGAGATCTGGACTTCCTCCTGTGGGCAGTAGGGGTCAGGACTGCACAGGGAGGGAAGCACCAGATCTCCTGGATTCATCCAGTGGAACCAAATAGAGTTGAAAAGCAGAGTTGAGTTGGAGGTTTTTTAAATAGGCACAAGTAGCTGGGAGCCAAGCCTGGCGAGGAAGGGAGAGTGTGCCAAGGACAAGAGCTTTGGCTGGAACTGAGAGTCAAGGAGGTACTTTGGAGTAGTAGATCCTGTTTTCTAACCTGTCTTGAACAGCCATGTGGCACTCCTGTGTGTGCTGGGTTTGTGTTTGCCTTTGAGAGATCAGAAATGGCAAGGAGAAGAGCCATGAAATCATCAGATTAACTGTTCCAGGAGGAGGTACATTTTCCACTGATGGTTGCCTCCTTCCTCTGCTAGCTCAGGCTGGAGAGAAGCAAGGGTGCTGCATGACCAGGGTCAGATGTTCTTTGTGGTTCCAAAGTGATGATGCTATAAAAGAAAATAAACATCCAGATGTCTGTGCTATTTTGGGCAGGTGTTCTGGGGAGCAGTTGGTGATGACCTCACAAGTGTATGACTTTAAAGACCAAATGACATGGCCACTGGAAGTAAAGCAGGCTCTGATCCACCAGCTTTGTGTTCCAGGGCTCTCGAATTCACATCAATAGCAGTGCCCCCTGATCATGGGCCCCACGCTGCCCCTATCTGAGTCACCACCATGTCCTCAGTCCCTGCCTGCCCAAGCTGCTGAGTGCACAAAACTGTAGTGATTGACTTGGGAGATTGTGAAGACTGTCCTTGGACAGAGTGCCTGTTGGTGGCTGGACACTTGCCTGTTCCCTCTCTTCCCCCACCTGGGAAGAGACTCAGTGCTCTGCAGGGAGCTCTGTCCACTCTGAGTCTCTGCTTCTTCATCTTAGAAGAAAGAGGAGAGCAGTACCAACCTGGCAGAGCCAAGTGAGCCTGGAGGACCGAGTGAGAGGATGTGCACTGTGGCTTTTACATTGACTCAGGCACAGTGTTCACTGTCATGGCAGCAGGCGTCCTGAGTTGGGTCCTCAGCCAAGAGCAGTGTAAGAATTGGAGGGAACCTTGGGAACTTCCAGTCAAACTCTTAGGCACTTTGAGAGTTCTTGCTCAGGGGTTTCCAGCCAGCCTTTGCTTGGGTACCTCCAACTATGGGGAGATTGCCATTCTAGAGTTCTTTATTCCACACAGTGGTCAGTGCTAAGATGCATTTGCTTACGAGGGGCCTGGCTCCATGTAATTTTCAAGTTCTGGTTTTGTCTTCTAGACCTGTTCTACCCTGGATGATAGTCACTCTGGATGTGATTATTGATCACTTGAAATGTGACTGTGATTAGTCCAAATCGACATGTGCTGTATGAAATGCACACTGGAATTTCAAAGACTTACTATGAAAAATGGAATATAGACTATCTCATTAATATATACATATGTTAGTGTATCATATTTATGTTAATATGCTTTATATTAATTTTTGTTTTCACATAGTATTTTGGATACATTGAGTTAAATAAAATTTATTATGACAATTTCACTTGTTTCTTTTTACTATTTTAAAGTGGCTACTATAAAATTTAAAATTATACATGTGCCTCACATTATACTTCTATTGGACAATGCTACCCTAGAACCCTACAAAATAAACTGAATACAGTCCTCTTCTCCAACAGCCTTTCCAATGTTTTAAGATATATATCTTGCACCCCAAGTCTTTCCTTGTCATTTATTCACAAGCATTCATTTTGTACCTACTGTGTGCCAAGTCCTGTGTGTTAGGTTCTAAGGTGGTATGTTAGTCTATTTTCCATTGCTATGACAAAATCGCTGAATCTGGGAAACTTAAAGAGTGTGACTTAGTTTTAGACACTGAAAGTCCAAACAGCATGTGCTGGCTCTGGTAAGGGGTCCTCTGGCTACATCACACCATTGCAGATGATGTTATAGTGGGGGCACATGAAAGGAGAGATCACAGGAGAAGACAAAGCCAGAGAGTAGAGGGAGTGCTCATTTTATAACAATACCTTTTGAAGAAATTAACTTGTGGTCCCATGAGAACTGTTACCTTCATCCCTTCCAAGGGCAGAACCCCTGACTCTCCTTAGTCACCAGCTCCTAAAGGTCCCACCACCTCTTACCATCACCATTCTGGAGAGCAGCACATGAACCTTTGGGAGAAAACCACATCCACACCAGAACAGAATGGGTGTGATGATGACCAAGAATGGCGTGGTCTCTTTTGGAGTAACAGTTCAATAGGGGAGGTGGATATCCATCAAAAGTCACAAGCAGGACTGGGTGTGGTTGTGCATGCCTGTAGTCCCAGCTGAGGCGGAGGCAGAAGGATCTCAGGTTCTAGGCCAGCCTCAGCAATTTAGTGAGGGCCTAAGCAAATGAGAGAGACCCTGTCTCAAAAAATAAAAATAAAAAATAAAAAAATAAAAAATAAAAAGTTTTAAGTCATACATAGGACTGAGGTTCCACATGTAGTGCAGTTCTTAATTTTACAATAGATTTAGATTTACAGAAAAGTTGTGAAGATGATAGTACAGAGTTCTCATATATCCCCAAGCAAGTTTATCCTATTATTAACATGTGATATTTGTGTATTATGGTGTATTTGTCACAATAAATGAACCAATATTGATGCATTTTTATTAATTGAAGTCCATGCTTTATTCAGCTTTTCTTCTTCCTTTTTTTTTTTTTTTTTTTAAGCTGGGATTGGACCCAGGGTCTCACACATGCCAGCCAAACACACTGCCACTAAGCCACATTCCCAGCCCTTTATCCAGATGTCTCATTTTTTAACTGATATAATTTTCCTGTCCCAAGTTACCAGCTAGGACATCACATTACATTTAGTTGCCTCATTTACTTTGGCTCCTGATGACTGTGACAGTTCCTCAGACTTTCCTTGTTTTTTGATGACCTGGACAGTTTTGAGGAGTCCTGATCAGGCACTTTGCAGACCATTCCTCAGAGGTATTTTCTGATATTTTTCTCATGAGTTGGGTATTTTGGGAAGGAAGAACCCAGAGCCCCATCCCGATCACATCCTGTCAAGGGCACGTGCTGTTGACATGACATGTTACTATTGCCATGGACCCTGATCACCTGGCACAGGGAGGGTATGTCAGCTTTCTCCACTGGTCTATCACTTCCCCCTGGTCCATCCTGTGCTCTTCAGGAGGAAGTCATTATGTGCAGCCCCTCTTAAAGCATGCAGAGTTAGGGTCCATCTCCTTGAGAGCAGACCATCTATATATGTGATTTGCATGGGAATTCTTCTGCATGGGAGATTTGTCTGTTCTGCTGCAACTGCTTATTTATTCAATATGGATTTATGGATATTTGTACTTTAGTTTTTAATCTGATACTTTGATGTTTAAATTATTCCAGATTTGGCTACTGGTGATCCTTTCAATTCACTCCTATTTCCTTTTGACACACTTGACATTGGTCTTTTGTGACCAATCCCTTACTTTCTGGCACTATGAGATACTCCATACTCATCCTGTATTAAGATATTTTTGAGTCCATCCTAGCAACTCATTCTGAAGTTTGAATTACTGCAGGTAATGCTTTTTCCCTCTGTATGCTCTCTATATAACCTGTTTGTTTTTGTCTTTTAAAAATAACTATATTGCCACAATGAACCTTTTCTCAAACAAAAAGGATCCCAGCTCTTTTTTCTTCAAAATTCTTCTCAAGGCCAAGCTCCCTTATACTGTTACTTATGTAGTTTATTTTTTTCCCGTCTAAATGCAAAATTTTCCTTGCTGATCTCATGTTGTATATTCCAGTTCTTTATTACAGCCAGTTTCCATCTCCTGGATGCTGGATTCATGAATTCCACTTATACTCTTTCCTGATGTGATAAACAGGTCTTTTTGCCATGTCAGTCAAGGAAGAAATGGGGCCCTGTGTAGTCCCTGCAACTTGCTGGGCCACGCAGTCATGAGTGTCTGCGTGTCGCCCCACCCTTGGCCAGCATCCCGCCATCTTGAAACCTGGCTCTCAGGAAAGAGATTGTTAGGTGAGACACACTGTCTGCGCCCCTCGTTTATTCAATCTAGTGATGTTATGAAAAGAGGAAATGAGGTTACTTAGATTCAATTTGTTTTTAGTAAATCCATTTGCCCTCATACTTATTGCTTTTTCTTCTCTTAGGGATCCGTAAACTTTTGGTTAACTTTATAATTTTGCAAATGCCATTTCCAGATTCTGATCTGCCTATCAGTCTTTAAAACCTGGGCAGTTGCCCAGTATCAGTCTTATGGCATTTTCTCTGCTTTCCCATTTGTCCTGTGTGATCTCTGTGTTTTTCTGCAGTTCTGTCTGCATCCAATACTCAGGGCAAGCAAAGAGACTTGACGTCATTTGAAGATGGATTTAAAAGTCTTTTCCTTATTTTCTCTATTTCTGAGTTCCTTTTCCTGCAAGACCATGTTTGTTCAGCTTTTTGGGGTCTAAGAATATTAGAAGGGGAAAATAATACTAAATAATGATTTCTTCCCTATTGACCTGCTCTGAATTGAAGATCCATTCTTTGCCACTACATCTTCCTGCTTCAAAAATGCCATTCTGAGGTCCTTTTTGGAACCTCGGCCCCTTGTAGACCATGGCTGGACCAACCCTTTGCTTATACTTCCTGCCACTCCTCTTTGTCCAGCCTTAAAAATAGGTTACTCCTTCTATCATTTGTCTCTAGAAATTCTAAGCCAATCCAAGAGTTCCTGAATTCTAGACGTAGCTTGCTCACTGTTTCCCTCTTGGGTGGTATTAATGAGAACATTGACTTCTCTTGGCTTCCTTCTCTCTCAAGCCATATTCCCTACCATTTCCCTTCAAACTGAAATTCTCTCCTAATATCAGAGCAGGTCTGTGCAGATCTGCCCTGCCCTCCCCCATTAGTGAACCTTTCCTAAGAGAGCCTGCAGACACTGAGTTCAGGAGCACATAGACTCACAGATCCTCCAGGTAAGCTCCAGCATCTGAGGTTGCATAGAGGGAACAAAATCAGCCCCTACCCATGTGTGTGTCTGGAATTAGTTGCCTTTTGCTTTTCTTGACAGTGTCATGCAGTTGATTATTTCATAAAGGATAGACTGTTGTGCTGCTTTTCCCCTATAGCCAGAAAATGCCTTTCCCAACATTTCCAAGTCCCCTAGTCTGTCCCCCATGCAGAAAGAATTCCTTGCCTGGCAGTTGCCCTTCTCATGTGTCAGCATTCTCAGCCTGCAGCTCTGTATCAGCTATCTCAGGAGCCTGGCAGCATGTGAATGCTTCCCTGGCTCACTGTTGCTGGAAATCCAGGGTGCTAAGGCCTGATGTCCACCTGGACTGCAAATAAGAACACTCAAGCTGAAGCCAGGCTGCAGAGGGACAGGTGGATCCCTTACCTCCTTGCCCACTGTAGCCCGGCAGGGTGTTATTTCACTGGGCAAAGTGATCCCAGGAGAAGCGAGCTCTGGAGAAAGGTTATCATATTTATTTTCTTAATACTTTACAAGTTCTTTCTAGTGAAGGTAATGGTCAAAACTAAAAATGTTGGCAGATATCAAGCATCACCTGCAGCCCTCAGAGAAAACAAAGTACAGTAGATTTTCAGTTAGAACATTGAGTGGATCTTGTGGAATGATGTACCCATCTTTCCAGAAGTGCTGATACAGACACTGAGACCGATGAGTTCCCCAGAGATTTGGATGTCCCTCAGGGATGGTGAGCCCAGCCCAGTCCAGGTCTAACTCTTGAGCCTCAGTGGCTCTTTGAGTTTCAGAGAGTAACCCAGAAGACAGAAGAGCAATATCCAGACAGTGACAAGAACATTTGTGGCTGTTTGGTGCAAGTTCATCTAGAGCCATCCCCTCCCCATAAATTATCACTGACCATTAGAGGCATCTGACAGCCTTCAGTTGTCCAGTCCCATCCATCAGTGGACAAGTGAGGGCTTTCAATTGCAGAAGGGAAAGATATCTTGCCATAGGTGACAGCAGAATAAAGAACTTAAGTTTGGACCCAATTCTGATCATGATTAAGAATGCTGCCTAACATTAATTAAAGCCCAGTTCTGTATCAAGAAGGGGTCAAAGCCTATAGCATTTGTCACCTTCACTTTTTATTCTAACTCTAATATGCAGTATTGGCCCCAGCTTTGCAGGTGAGGAAATTAAAAGATGTACCTTGCCCTGGGTCACACAGCTTGGATGGATCATGCTCGTCTTGGACTTGAGCCCATATTCACCCCTGATTAAATCCAGCCATCTCTGAGAGTTGTGCTTGGCTCTTGCATAAACTGAACATGCACACACACCCCCGATCCAGATAGCATCCCATTATCCTTGGAAGGTGGTGGATATTATTCCACAGATTGTAAAACATCATCCTGAAAATGTAAATCAATTGTTCATTCTCCTATTTAGAGCTAAGAGGTCTATGAGCCCTAACTCTGGACATGGAGTTAAATAATAAGCAGGGTTCTTCCTTGAGTTTGTCTCCTTTTATTCTAGAAGTTAAAATCAACCAGAAGACTGAGATCTACCTATCCTCCCTGCTCAACCTGTTCCCTTTAAGGGAGGATGGCCTTGAGAAGAACTTGGAGGTCAAATGTTCCTCAGGATGTAGCTACTGCCTTTGTTGACTCCATCTGCCAGTCCACGGAAGAGGGCAGCAGGCAGATATGGCCCATCGTTCCATTGACATGGGGACCCTCGCTCTCTGGGAGATGATTAATCCAGGCCATATCAGCAAAATCCTCATGAGAAGGCACCTGGTTGCTGAGGTTCTCGGGTGTATCAGTTTCCTGGGACTGCCGTAATGAAGTTCAACAAACTAAGTGACTTAAAGCAATCAAACTTTATTCTCTCACAGTTCTAGAGGAGGCCAGAAGTTTGAAGTCAAGGTCTCAGTAGGGTTGGTTCCTTCTGGAGGCTCTGAGGAGAATCCATTCCATGTCCTCTTCCTGGCTTCTGGAGGTTGCAGAAATTCTTGGTGTTATTTGGCTGGTAGACATGTCTCTTCAGTCTCCACCTCCATCTCTACAGGGCCTTCCCCTCTGTATCTGTTTTTCCTTCTCCTTTTTCTTACAAGGACTGAGTTGCTGGGTTTTTAGGACCTTCCCTATAGCCATGGTGATCTCATCTTGAGATCCTTAATTTAATTTCATCCTCATTGACTCTATTTCTAAATAAGGCCACACTTACAGGTACTAGGTTAGGTCTTATACAATGTTGGGGGGGGGGTCATCATTTAGTCCACATGTATCAGTGTTTTGTCATGGTTGATCATCAGTTTGTAAAGCAGTAGAGTCTTTGAGTAAAAGAGATTCACCCCTTCTTGCTGCAGCTTGGCCAACCAAGAGGACCAGCCCTCTTTCTTTAGAAAGTGCTCTGTCAGAAGAGGAAGGCAGAAGCCAATTCTTGAATCAGGTTTCTGAAAGGGCTTTGGTGTCTGTCCATTCCCAGGAAGCAGAGAGGTGCCCTGTCGCTGGGCTGGCTTAGCCAGAGACAGAGGACTGGACTCAGTGACTTCCCAAAGCCCTTCCCAGCTTCACTGTTCATCACTTTCTCTGGCAACGTGTGCACATCCTGGGAAATGTTGTCCTCCCCATCCCACCTCCATCTCCCTTGTCCCTTGCTTCTCCCCAGGGCTTGACAGGCCACATGCCTGACCCTCAGGAAACCTTGTCACTCATTATCCAGCCTCTGAGCAGCAACTGGCAATGTGCCTGTTATGGGCTCCCTGTCCCTGACCAGATGATGCCTAGGGAGGCCAGGGCTCCTTGTTCCACTGTAAGCCTAGTGGCCTGGTTACCTGGATCTAGAAACCAAACCTGGGGTTGATGGAGAGGAGAGAATACAGATGTGGGGCCTCTGCAGGTGCAGCAGGTGCCCAGCAATCCAGTGTGGTTTGTCCTGTGGCTCTAAGAGCCTAGAATCTGTGTCAGGAAGGGACCTGGCGTATGTGTATTGGCGTATTTGAATCTCAACTCCTGCAGCCACTGTGTATTGGACACTTCCATTTTGGTATTCATGGTACCTAAGGATATGCCTTACTCTCATTGAGTGCAGTTAATGTTTGAGAATTAATAAACATTTCCCCTTTCCTCTACTTTAGGTCTAATGTATGCTAGGTGCCTAGTAAGTTCTTCAGAGTTGCTCTCTCCTTCCTTGGATCTGAAGGCATTTGGAAATTGCCCAACTAATGGCTACTCTTTAGCCTTAAAAGAATTATAGGAATGTAAATATCAGACTGAGTATGAGTAGAAATGATGTAGACATAGATGAAGGGGAGGGCTTGTTCAGCTCCACCCCAGGGATCAGAGAGAAGGAAAAAAGAGGAAGAGAAACACAGCAGAAACACACCAGTCATGCTTAAATCAGACTCCTAGCTCATTAACAGCTGCCCCTCTGAGTGTCCTCAGAGCCTGAGACTCCCCATGTTTGTTCCTTGGAATGCCCTAGAGTGATCACAGTGTTGAACTGTGAAATCTCTGAAACCCAAAGGGCTGTTGAAGCTACGGGGCAGAGAGTTGGAGGGTGGGCGCCATCTCAGTGGGGATGGAATGGCAGAAGGTTCCAGAAATGGAGAAAAACTTAAAATGAAGAAACAGACTGTCAAAATGTGGTAGAGGATAGGGGGCCAGTGAGAGGATGCGCCCCAGTACCCTCATCACCCTGTCAGACACCCAGGGACTTGTTCCTGTGTGCATGCATATGCCCTTGCACGAGAGCCTCGCCTTTGGGGCCACAGGGCTTTGGCTGCATGGTAATGTCAAGGCTCAGGGCAGGGTGTGCATCTTGTCTGTACCTACCAACCACCCTCCCAAGCAGCACTGATAGACTGCCCCCAACTCAAGCCCTGGCCCTCCTTGCTGCCTCTGCATGCTTCCCTTAGCCCCTCCTGAGGGCCTTGTGGAAATTTGATGAAGAACAAGCCCTGAGGATTGGAGAAATTCACCTGAGAGGAAGATTTTAACCATTATCTGACTACAAGTTTTTCAAATGCCTGGTCTTGGAAGAGAGAGATGCACAATTTACATCCCTTTTTCTTCTAGGTGGTTTTGAAGGTGATAAAAATTCTTGCAGGATGGATGAGTGTACACTTAGTTCCATTAAATGAGGCGCTAACCAACATGAGGACCTCCTCCTAAAGTGAGGGGTTCCCTAGCAGTCCAGACTCTCTCTCAGATCATCCTGTCTTGAACTATATAATAAGAGGCCCTAAAAAGGTGAACTTCTCTTTGGGGACTCTGGACACATCTGTGGGATTCATTCGTGACAAGATCACTCTGAAAAATAATAGAGGTTCAGGGTCTTACCATTGAAAAGAAGCATTTTTCACTTTTAATTGTCACAGTAATCTTAGATACTGGTTCTCTTCAGAATCTTGAGGGCCTCAGAGGATTTTGCATATTTCTAATGATAAAATTCATTTTTGGCACCTGCACAATGGAATAGAGAGGAGTGTTTCCATGGTAGAAAGCTCTGCAGTACAGCTGAGGTCCACAAAAGGGGGACAGATGGGAACAGAATGCAGGATCTATACCCCTTGCTACAGCCAAAGGGTTGCAGTGGTCACCAGGAACGTGGATGAGTTGGGCTGCTTGCATTTCCTGGAGCAGTTGGCTCTACCTGGGAAGAAAGGTCAGAGTGTCCTGGAGTAGGTGGGATGTGTGTGGCTATAGCTGCATTTTTCTACAGTCAGAAGAAAAAGCAAGGCCATGATCATTGAGTCCACCAAGACCACCATTCTGCCCCAGCAGCCTCTGGAGATGTGCCATTGGCCCACAAAAACCATGGTGGTGGGCTTTCCCTGGCATTCCTAAGCAGTGCATATTTGCAAAGTCCAGGTGCAGCCTGGGCTTCCATCTGTGACTCCATAGGACCCAGTCTGGCAGGACCTGCCACATGACCCCTTGTGACCAAGAGCAAGTTCTGCCTGCCCAGGGGATAGTCAAGTCCTGCACTCTGGTCCCTTAAAAGCCTTTTCAGACAACATCCTTCACCTTGATTTTACTTCGTGAAGTGGATCAGGGCTGTAGAAAAAGCAAGGGTCCCTGTCTGTCTGACTTTATCTTCTGATTTGCTCACATTGGTGGCAGTTTGGTCTCTGAAATGAGCAGCAATGATGAAGAGCAGAGAAAACCCAGGGGCTGTAAGAGAGGAGGCAGACTCATGGGGTCTTAACAGGCTTTGTGGTTCCATTTAGGTGTGGGAAGAACATTCACCCAGAAGGGAGAGGAAGGGGTAACTGAAGGCATCCAGGAGAATCCTGGCTGCCAGTGCCTGGGGAGTTCTGGGGAAGAGGGATATTCCCCACATGTGTGGTGTGCAGTGAGTGGCACACAGGGCTCATGGACCACTCACTCATAAATCCTCTCTGAGCACTTATAAGAATTCAGGCCCTGAGCAGGATGTGAAAGAGATGCAAAGCCCAGTCTTTGATTCTTGTGAGGCCTGGTAGTTGAATGAGATGGTTCCAGAACTCACTTTTTTTCTGGTTCAAATCTTATCCCCATCTAATTTCTGTTTGATTTGGGGTAAGTGGTTAACCTCTCTGATGTTCAACCTCTTCACCTTTAAAATGCACCTATCTTGCACTGGCTCTTTGCTTAGTGTATTAACTATGAAAAAAGCCCTCAACACTGATAATGCCCTTGATAAAGATTGGCTCTCAGTAGATCATTTAGAAGGAAGTCGTTGGTATGAATCCTTCTGAGTCCTCAGGAGCTGTTTTGTTCTGTGCTGCTAAAGCCTCTGTGTGACCAGAGGGCTGCATGTATGCTGTGCATGTGCCAGGAAGTGGCAGTGTCCTTGGATACAGCAGAGAGGAGAAGGCACTCTCTTACATCAGCCCAATGTGGTGTCCAGCCTGAGGCCAGGATATCAGAGTGATTCCCAAGTTGGTTCTTTTCCTTTCCCTGTGGGAAGAATTTGTGATAGACAGTTATCCTGAATGTCACTTGCATCAATCCCAAGGCTGGGGATGAATTTCTTGAACTTCCACCAGTCCTTTCAAGAAGGAGGTGGAAGCCCAGGTCCTCTGTACATGCTGCCACTTGGCACACGCCAGTGCATTATGGAAAACCTGACCCTGTAGTCAGCCTCACAGGCCTTCATGTCATGTGGTCAGAGTGACATCAGCCATATGCAGTAGGTGGACAGAGTGCTGGACCTGGCACCTGGAGATATAGGGTATGGTCCCAGTTTCCTCATTTCCAAGTTCTAGGATCTTGAGAAAATCACATATTCCAAGGAGTTCGGGTTCTTCATCTGTCAGTGGAGTCAGATACTCTTTTGTGTCACACCATGACCATGAGTCTCCCCCACCATTGTCCGAGGGCACAGTTTCTTCAAGGAGGGTCAATTCCCATGTTTTTTCCTTGGGTCAGACTGCAAAGCACCATGATGATTCAAGTTTGATCAGAAACACAGAAGGAAAGTAAATATCAGAGGAAAAACCACTGTCACCTAGTGGACACCTTTGGGGTCAGGTCTTTTGTGATTTGGCTGATGATTTTCCATCATGCCATCATGAGAAACAAGATCTGGAGGCTCTCAGTTGGAGTGGAGGACGGGGAGAGGGACTGCAAGGCCCAGACCTGTCCTCTGTGGGTCCCAGGCAGGGAGGCCTGGCCTTCCCTGAGTTACCTCTGTGCCCTTCTCCCTTCTCCCTGCACCCAGCCCTAGGTCCTCCCTCCACTCTCAAATCCTGCACTCAGGGAGGCACCCAGGGAGCGCACTGGCTCAGAAGTGCCAGTGCCTGAGGGATGTTTCCCTGGTCCAGACAAATTTGCATATTTTAATTGAAGGCAGATTCTTTAAGTTAATTCATGCAGCAAACTTGGGTTGAGCATTTATTCTGCTCAAAGAGTAAGATTTGGAGAGCACAGTGAGGCAGGTAGGGCAGTTTGTGGAGGAGGTGACATTTTTCAGTACCCTATGTAGTTCATGGGAATGACTCAGTGAACGGCCAAACCCAGGCCCAATCAGGTCAGTCTTTCTGAGAAATGTGTGACATAGTGGCCCAGAGAGTGACTTTCAGGGAACTCTGTGAAGGGGCCAGTACCATGTGAGCCACAGGGGGAAGTGCAGATTTCACCAGAAAGGCAATGAAGAATCAGCAGTGGGTTTTGAGGAGGGCTTGGTGTGGTCAAACTTGTGTCCTGGAGGAGGCAGCTCTGTGGGCAGCAGGGTAGAAGACTTGGGAAGAGAAAGGCTTGGCAGAGGGAGACCAGTTGGCCAGGGAATGAATTTCTAACCGTGGACTGTTTAACACCAGCCAGCTGTTAAGGGAGGTACTTGGGGTGGTGAGATCCAGAGCCACAGCCCTGAGGCAGTCTCTGACATGCCAGGCCGCTCTCTGGGGCTCCTGCTTATGTGGCCTGCCCATGTTTTGGAGTGTGGCCACCCACTGAGGCTGTCGCTGTGGTCCCTCTGCCGGAGGTCATTAAGGCATTCCCTGGAAAACTGTGTGCCTGGAAGCCACTGGCTCCCATCCAACCTCTCTGCCCCCACTGGGCAGTCCTGGGATAACTCCTGGATCAGGGCCCTCCTGCCTCCCTCATATCCCTCCCAGTAAGTCAGAAGTTGAAATTCTATTTTGGGTCAGTTCTTTGGAACCTGAACATTTCTCAAGGTGGGAGTTGGAGAGAGAGAGAGAGAAAAAGAAGCATCAGGCCAGATAACAGCTTAGCCTGTGCCATCAGGTCACCCACAAAGGACAGCCAAAATGGGTAGCTAAAAATAGCCCCTGAGGGCTAGCTCAGATTCTGCTTGTAAGTATTAAGCTTCAGGCTGGAGGAAATTTAACCATTTGGGAACAGATGTGCTATGAGCTCATTTGGAGGATGTGGTCATGGCAACTGAGTGTGGAACTCAGCAAAAATTATGGGAGTTTTGTTAACACGACAGGTACCGATCAGGACTCTTGTGCATTGATAACCAGTTCATCTACTTCAGTTCAAATGCTGGACCATATGGCATTTAGTGAATAGTAGAGTGACAGGTGCTGAAGTCAGAAAGGCCCAACTGCAAATCCCAGCTCCGCCCCTCATTGGTCAGATAACCCGGACAAGTTTCATAACCTCTTTTCCAGGTCTATGAAATGGCAACAGGAAGAACCATTGAAAAGACTAATTGTGAAGATGAAATAGAATCAGAGTCATTTCTAAGTACAGGGTGGGGACTCCGCCTACAGTTTGTCCCTTGAACGAGGGTAATGAAATTAAAAAAAAAAAAAGAATGGAGCCAGGCACTGTTTTGAGGTTTTCACATTTTTTAGGAGCTATCTTATATTCTCCTTAGGAGTACCCTATGAAGTAGATGCTAAATTTACCCCCATTTTGTAGATGAGGTGAATGAGGATTAGGGGTGCTTTTACATTGTACTCATTAGTGACTCGAGACAAGTCAGCCTCTGGACAGGTTGCCCTTGTAACTGGAGTGGATAGACAGCCTCCTAATGGACTCTGCTGTGGATGATGGGACACCTTATGGCAAGCTCTGCTTTGGAGTTACCAACGTCCTCCTGTGTCCCCAGTCTGCCCAACCTTCACCAGAACCCAAGAGGTAGTTGGAATAAATTGAGACAAATCATACTCTTAATTTCAGGTTTTCTAGAAGGAGGAAAGGAGAAGGCTAAGTATCAGGTGAATTGCCATATACATGTAGCCTGCCTTTCCTATGTAGCCCCTGGTTCCTGGAGTAATTAAGAAGGATCCATGCTTAAACCCCTTTATAGCCCTTTAAAAATTTTTTTCTTTTTTTTTTTTAGCAATGTCATTGAGATTTAATTTATGTACCATAGAATCAGCTTGTTTTATATGCTTAATTTGCAGAGTTGTATAACCATCACCATAATCTAATATTAAAACATTTACAGCTCCCCTGTTATTTCTACTTCCAGGTATGTAAAAAGTTATGTGCCTGTGCCACTCCTGTTGAGCAAGCCTTGGTTTAGAAGGCTAGACGTTGCCCTATCCTGTTAGAAAAGGTGGCAGGGAACCACCTCGGAAGCCAGGAAGCTTCCAGAAAGATTTTATTACATTTTCTTACATTTTCTTCTTACAGTAAGATTTTCTTACTGAGCTGTCTTGTGGGTGACAGTCATAGAGGTGAAACTCACCAGAGGCAGGGAGAGGAGCAGTCATGCTCAATTCTGCCAGCAGGAGGGAGTCCCAGGAAGGAAGAGGAGAGAAAAGGCCAGCCCAAGTGCAGATTTGGGGCGGGGGTGGTCTGTGGGAAAGTCCCAGTGAACATGTGATTCCCTGTGGCCCTTCAGATGCAGAGTAGTGCCTTGGAAAGAACAGTTTCAAATCCTACTTCACCAACACCAACTCTAAAGCCTTAGTGTCCTCCAAACAAAGACAACTGTACGACTCCGGAATTTCTTATAAAGTGAAAGGACAGTATGCATGTGTTATCTAGGATGCAATAAGTGCTCAATAAACAGCAATTGTGGTCATTATTTTTAAAGATCATTATTTTCTGAGAGCTACAAAACTAGAACACACATAGAAATATCTGGTTCCTTGAGAACAATGAGAACGCATCTTACTAGAGGACTCACGTCCATTTATTCTATTTCTTTCTGTGGCTTCAGACAAGCTGTTCAACTGCTGAGCTCAGTTTTCTTATCCAGGAAGTGGGCCTGAGAATGGTGCTGCCACATGGAGCTGGGTTGTGGATCAAGTAAGACGGTGCCTGTATTACACTCAGCTGGGGCCTGGCACCTGCAGAGGAGCCTGTCAAGGCTGATGATGTCATTAGTGCCATCATCATTGCTCCCCTTTCTCTGGCTAGCAGTGGTGAGGACTTATCATGGCTGTGTTTTCAGAGAGAGCTTCTGTTCAAGGCCCTCTGGATACTACCATAAAATATTTTAACTTCTTGGTGGAAGGAAAGCTCCCCATTCCTCAATGAAGATCATAAAGTTTGAGAAGACAGGCCTATGGAGGAGCCCAGTGAGAATTCAGATGCAGTTCTGGGGTGTCCTTGGGAATTCATACCTAGAACATAAATGTTGTAGGGCAGGGTGGGGAGCAAGCTGGAGCTTAAACAGGAAATTGTGGAGGGCTAGTCCTGCTAATGCACCCGAGAGGTATGCATTTGATGCCATTATGACCTGTGCTGTATCCCACAGTGGCTGTGCCACCACATTCACACCCGTATCTCACATCCTGCAGGCCAGGGACAGGGCCCCAAGAGCCTTCTGTCATAAGGCTGCTCACTGCAGTGTCACATTAAAAAATGGTGATGGAGAGCTAGTGAAGAGCCTGCCTGGCCACATCCCACCCACTCCTTCGTCTACTTCTCGTGGTTCCCTCAGCTTCCTCTCTGCTAAAGCAAATACAGTGAACATCTCACGTGTTCCCAGTGAGCTTCTCAAGCATGATGACATAAAAGCATTAACCTAGTGTCAAGTGTTATCAACTGGATTGATCAATGGGACTCCTTAAGCATTACTTAATTGCAAGTCGACCATGCTGCACCTTTTGGACAGGCTTCCTAGAATCAGGATTGTCACTGGAGAATATTATTTAGTTTCCTTTGTAGCCCTACACTGTCTTCAGGAGCAATGATACCTATTGTAGTCTGTTTGAGCTGCCCTGATCAAATACCATTGACTGGGAAGCTTGATTTCTTACCATTCTGGAGACTAAGAAGTCTAAGATCAAAGCACCAACTGACTCAGTGTCTGGTAAAGCACCTGCTTTCACATTCCCAGAGGGACAACTCACAGTGTCTTCACGTGGTAGAAGGAGCAGGGGAGCTCTCTGGAGTCTCTTTTATCATGGCACTAATGTTGTTCCTGAGGGCCCTGCCCCCTGACCTAATCACTTCCCAAAGTCCCCACCTCCTAATGCCATCACCCTGAGGGATAGGATTTCGGCATACGCATTTGGGGAGATTGGAGTATTCAGACCATAGCAACACTTAGCCCAGGCTACCTAACAGTACTGCCAAGCAAACCCAGATGATGTGGGCATGATGGAGCTTCAGGGTATAGATGCATGGAGCTATTTGTGTTCTTCATAATTCATATGATTTTGAAAGAAAACTTAGCAGTGATGGAGTTAGAAATTAGATTTTTTTCTTCTCAGCAAACTGGGTACCAGATTGCAAACCATGTGAATCCCCTCCCCTACCCCCACGTTACTCCCACTTTAAAATATGAATCAGATGATTTACTCCATTCTACATTCCTCTTCGAAAAAGGAAAGCAGAATCCAAACCTAATTAAAACAGCACTTCAATTCTGTAACTAAATTCATTCATAGCCCAACCGCGCTGGGGCCATGAGCCTCCCCTGACCACCTCCCCTTGCATGTGGTTCAAATCATTGCCATTTATCATTTAGTCTCAGATTTAAGTTATGAGAGAAATCTTTTACAATTTTACCCATTCTCCTCTCTCATGGTAAAGCCACAAGGCTCTAGCCACTTTGATTGGAGACGGCACCGAAGCCCTGGACTATAGCAAGACTTGGAACATGCTCCTAGTTAATTAATAGCTGCAGGCACTCTGAATGTCTGTCCAAATGGCATTAACTGCTCTGTTCCTTGGTGGCCAGAGCTAGAAAGCAAGAGGATCCCAAGTGAGCTCCTCTTTTGGACTATCTCCTAGCTCCCGCCCCTTACACAGGGCTTAGAAACAGTGCAGACCCTGGAGTCACCTGCCCTGTCACACCCAGCTGCGCAGCCCCGGGAGATCCAGGACCTCTCTGAGCCTTTCTTGCCCCATCTGTAACATGCTGGGTCCCTGACTTGCTTCATGTGGCAGTAAGAGAGATTCCTACTCTGGGCCATCCACCATGCTGGGGCAATAGGAAGACAAAGTGAAATAAGACAAAGATTGTTACCCTTACTAAGTCCATGCCATGAATCAGGGGTTTTCACTGGGGGAAGCTTTTTGCCCCTTGGGGACATTAGGCAAAAGCTGGAGATACTTTTGATTGTCATGACTGGAGGCAGAAGGTGCTACCAGGATCTAATAGGGGGACTCCTGAAATGCTGCTCGGTATTCACAAAGCACGGGACAGCCTCCACTCCACCCCACCCAGCTGCTGATCACTCACCTTGTCATGACCGTAGTGCCAGGGCTGAAAACCTCCCTCTGAACCAACCAACTCAGATGTACCAGCAAATAGTTCCAGGGCACTGTGATAGAAGTTATGAGAACTAAATCTTTATGCAAGGTCTGAGAGTGGGTGCTCCTCAGTGAAAGGTCATCTCCCTGCTGTCCTTTATTCAGTTCAGGACTTTTGCAGGGACCATGTTGGTAGCAAGTGTCCAAGAAAGAGGCCAGCATTCATTAGCATTCATTGCACAATGGAGGTGTCACTCCAGCTGACATAAATCCGACTCATGTGATCCAACCCTGTTCTGTCTCTCAGTTCCAACTCTGTCAGAATTCATCCTTATCAACAGGTCATCAGGGCCCCAGGGGTAGAGGGAGCCCAGCATGGGAGCCAGGCCTTCTGGGAGGAAGTAGCCTACAGCAAGACCTGGGCCATTGCATTGCCTCACTTTCTCATTTAAAGGCTCCCATCCCTGAGGAGCTGGGCTGGGGATGATTATGAATGAGTCACCCAGTGAGTCACTGGGGAAAGCCCTCCCTGGGAGCTGAGCTGCAGCTGAGAACCCACCCAGGCAACATAAATCTGCTTTCCCATTTCTATGCTGCCTCTCCCCTCCAAAAGACCAAAAATAAAACAGAAAATCGTTAACATGACTTACTGCAATAACTTTTATACTTTTATAATAAGAAACTACAGTAAAAATGCTCAAAGAAGCCAAACTTGGAGGCTTCCCGAGTTAGAATTCGGAAAGGGCAGAGCAGGAGGAGGACTATCGTGTAGGCATCGGGCTCATTCAGAACCGGCTGCTCCAAGTAAGTCACACGCCTCCCCCGAAGAGGCAAAGGCAGAGTAGAAAGAACCTGAGCTGTAATTCCCAAAGCCCAAGTCTCAACATCAGTGATATTAAGAAGTCACTCAGCCTCTCTGAGCATCCCTTAGTTTCTTGGTCAGCAAGATGGGTTTCGGTGGTACCTCACACTGTTGATTGGCAGATAAAGGAGTTAAGGGTTTGAAAGTTAGCAGCCATCTGCAATTAGTGTTATGTGGTGGGGATGTGAGAACAGTATTTGGGTGTTTGTCTTTATCTTTTAAACATAGGTCCTGTAGTGCTTATGGATGAAGTAATGTCTGAGATTCACTTTAAAATAACACAGGGACAGGAGGAGGGAATGGGGGCTGGGAGAAAGTTGACCCCAAGTTGATGATGGCTGTGGCTGGTGGTGGGTATCTGGACCTTGATTATTCTAGTCTCTTCTCTCCGTTTTTAGATTTGAAATTTCACATCATTTAAAACTATTCTAGAAAAGAGTTCTGGAGACTGGCTGCACAGCAGCGTGGATGAGGGTAATATTCCTGACGCAACAGCACTGCTCACTTAAAAGTAGTTAAGATGACAAATTTTATGTCATGTGAATTTTACCACAATGAAATATATGCATCCATGTAAGTGTTAGAGTCCGTAATTCAAATCAGCAATGTATGTGGGTCACAAGGAACACAGAAAAGCTGAAATCCAGAGCTAACAAAAAGAGACTGGGATGCGGAGGGTACAGCCCTTCTGCACCATCTTTTGGGAGTTCATTAAGCACAACTGTGGGAAGGAGCAGGGCCATCCCTTGGCTGGGGGTGTTGGGGATGAGCGGTAAGCTTTGGTGGGGACACTCAAATCTGTCTTGTTGGCGCTGCTGGCCTGAGCTGGACCTCGAGGTGTGGGGAGTTTATAGACAGAGGTGGAAAAGAAAATATAGATGAGCCCTGACCCTCCATCCCACTTCTCCTGCAGAGGCTGGGTGTCACCGGTCTGTGCCTCCTCGGGAGTGTAAGGACACAGGTGGGGTAGTCCTAAGCTTGGGGAGGTTCCCATTCTGCAGGAGAAGCAATTCAGAGAACATGAAGTCCTCTTGTTTGGCTGTGACCGCGTGCAGATTGGAAGGTATTCAGAGGGCAGGGTAGAGGGATGAGTAATTTGGACTTAGAAAGTGATGAAGTAGAAGTAATATTAATCCCCTTTTAGCTTTTTTAAAAATGTATGTCAGAGTCATACATCTGGGAGTCACTGTCCTCCGGGGTCAGGTTTTACAAAACGAATGGTGACACCAAGGGCTCTTTTTGATGGACAATACCAGCCTGACAGCATAGGGGACAGCTGGCAGTGCCGGCCACTGTGACAGAGCAGCAGTTCCTCGGGCAGGCAGTGGCCTCTCTTCTGGCCCTGATTTTTCAGTTGTTAGTTCTGGGACACGTCACTTTATCTCTTGAGCTCTCGGCGTCCCCACCTTGAAATGAAGCACTGAGTTCTCTGATTTCCTATGATGACATTTGCAGTCATTTCTGGCAAGCAAATGACCCTGGATGGGTTTTAGTCGTGATTTGGGGCCTGGGTATGCCAGCCTCTTGTTCCTTCTTCCTAGTAACTTGCTTAGGACCTGGGGAGGACTCTAATCCAGGGGTCTGTTTTCTTCTGTCGTCCCTGAGGGTACAGTTAGTGGCATAAATGATTTCTTACTTGTGAAGCTCTCCTTGGGAATCGCCTGGGTAGCAAAGCAATGTTAGTACTTCTCCTTTTCCCTCATGGATACCAACAGCTTTTCAGTTAGTTAATAAGTTTCAAAGGATTTTGGATGGTGCAAAATGAAGGCCTTTGGAAAACAACAAGAAACTATTAAGCGTAGCCACCCTTCATTTTTTTCTTTCCCTGAATTTTGGATCATGTAAGATGATGTAACCAAACTCAACCTCAAACCATTATTTATTCCACTTTGATTTAACAGATGTGTAGTATGGCCCTGATCTGGACTAAAAGAATATTGAGGTTAGGAGTCATGATTTCCAAATTTGGGCATAGGTCTTTTTTAAAAGAAAACTGTGTTCCTTTCCTGAAGCTGCTGCAACAAACGACCCCAAACTTGGTGACTTAGAGTAACAAAAATTTATTGTCTCCTGATTCTGGAGCCCATACATCCAAAATTAAGATGTCAGCGAGGCTGCATTCCCTTCAAAAGTTCCAGAAGAGAATCTTGCCTTGCTCTTCCTGCTTTTGGTGGATCCAGATGTTCCTTGGCTTGTGACTGCTTTCACATGGCCTGCTGTTCTCCCCTGTCCCTTCTCTGTGTATGGGGACTTCTGGATTTGTGAGCCCACTCAGGTAATCCAGCATAACCTTATCTCATGTCCCTAAGTAAGGGTGTGTTCCCAGGTTTGGGGTTGTTGCTGTGTCTTCTTGGAAACCGTCAATCAGGCCCCAGCAAGAACCTCATACAGTAATCTACACTGCAGACCAGAGAAGGGATGGGCTTGCCCTGTTTATATCAGAACCTCAACCTCCACACATTCAGCTCTCTCTGCTACCTTCTGCCAGGTAATCCCTGTACCAAGGAGCTCAGTATGAAAACTATTGACAGAGAGAGCTTAGATATGGAGTCAAATGGACTAGGAAATGGACAAGGGTGGTTGCAGGAGGCTTGGGCAAGAAAACTTTTATCACCTATGGAAAATGAGGTAGTATAGTCCATGCTACAGTGTGGACATGGGGTCAAAATGAGATGGAGAGTCATGAAGTCATAATGAGGCTCTTCCTCCCAAGACACTGTTATCTCACAGAAAGGTGGTAGCCATCACAGGAATGCTCCTGACTTCACAGAAGTCTAGATCCAAGAACCAGCAGATGGGAAAGTTTAATCTGGTTTTCAAAGAAAATCCAGCCAGGCATGGTGGCACAGGTCTATAATTCTAGCAATTCAGGAGGCTAAAGCAGGAGGATTGCAAATTTGAGGCTGGCTTCAGCAATTAAGCCACACCCTGTCTTAAGATAAAAAATAAAATGTGCTGGGATATCCCAAAAGACAAAAAGAAAAATGAAAATCCAGAACAAACTCTAGTATTATAAGGTTCATATTTTTATCTTTTTCTCTCACAGAGAAGAAGACACTCCTCAAGCCTATTCAATCCTAAGTGCAAGTCCATATTAAATAGAACTCAGGGGTCTCCCACACCTGCACCCAGTCCCTCCCTGCCTGCTCATGCCACTAGTTGTTTGTAGTTAGTTAGTTAGTTAGTTAGTTAGTTAGTTTTGGTACTGGGGCTTGAACCTAGAGGCGCTTAACCTCTGAGCCACATCCCCAGGCCATTTTTATTTTTTATTTTAAGATGGGGTCTCACTAAGTTGTTTAAGTCCTCTGTAAGTTACTGAGGCTGGCCTTGAACTCACAGTCCTCCTGCCTCAGCCTCCTCAGTCGCTGGGATTACTGGTGTGCACCACCATACCCGGCTGGCACCACTAGTTGAATATGGGCCAAGCACAGCGTGAAGAACAGCTGCAGCTGGGTTGCCATACAGCTGGGCTTCTCAGCTGTGGCATTGGTGACAGTCTAAGCTAGATAATTCCCATTGCAGGGACTTCCCTGTGCACTGTAGGGTCGTCAGCGGCATCCTTGGCTCCTACCCACTGGATGCTAGCGGGATCCCTCACCCTGTTATGACAAACATGTCTGCAGATGTGGCCAAATATTCCAGGACATAATTGCCCTGTTTGGGAACCACTATTTTAGAGGAACGGTCCTCTCTCAGCCAGCCTGTCTAGTGTTGGAGCTAGATAATCATTCTCCTTTTAAGAAATGTGTAAAGAGGCTCAGATTGTCGGGTGCCCAGTCCTTCTGGTGAGAAGATCTCCACAAACGGAGTGATGCAGTTGGAAAACTTTGTTTTCTTGTCCCAATTGTCTCCTGCCTCTTCTCCATCTCCATGCAGAGCCAGAAATGATGGTCCAAGAAAACAAGGCTCACTGTGTTGGTTTCAAGTGTGGGAATACTTGCTCTTATTTTCTTCTCTGATGGGGACCTCCTGTGGTGACCACCCAGGTGGGCATGGCACTGTCTGATGATCTGCTACCCATCTGTCCTGTTGTCTTTCTAGAGGTAGACATGGCTCAGCACCTCCTCTCCCCCATCCTCCATTCTGAGCTGGAATCCCATCTCAGGGTTCTCTAGAGAAAATTACTATCTCCATAGATGGGTTTTCCAGGAAATCTGTCCTCCAGGCCTGAGGCACTGTCTCCAGTGGCCAGTGTTGATTCAGCCTGGGAATCTCGAGTGAGCAGACAGGAGGAGCAGTGGGGGGTAGCTAGGGTTTGGCACGGCTTCTGGTAGGTACCTGCTACGTTCCTGCACCATTCCTTCCCCATCCTGTCCTCCAGCTCCTGTGGGTGACTGCTGGCTGCACTTCATCCTGGATTTAGTCTGTTGTGTTAATCTGGAATCCTTGATCTATGTCCTCTAGCTTAACCTTCCCTCTCAAATGGGTGTAATGTGTTCATTCCATATGCAAATAACATGATAGGAGAGAGCTGCCTGTCCCACTCTGGCACCCAAGACCTTCCTCTTGCTTGACAGAATTTCAGGCCCCTGCTCTGCTGGTTTGAGGTGGGTCATCCAATTCT
Organism: Glaucomys volans; assembly: GCA_020662805.1. NCBI lineage: Eukaryota > Metazoa > Chordata > Mammalia > Rodentia > Sciuridae > Glaucomys > Glaucomys volans. The sequence goes on along the minus strand of JAJEJO010000203.1, from coordinate 20,956 downwards.
TATCCCAGCAGCATGCAGTTCCTCTCTTCTGAGTGGTAAGTGACTTTGTCCAGTCAGCTCTTGCCTCCCAGCATAATGTGTTCATGACTTCTCTCTACCCTAATCAACCTCCCAATCCTATCAGAAAACTGCAAAGGAAATGAAGTCGGTGTGGCCTGACTTTTTCTGCTGAACTGTGTCAACATCTGACAGTGACGGCTCCCTTCTCACAGAACACATAAATCCGGGGTTTAATAAACCATCCTTGGATTTTGCCAGGCCTCAAAATCATCAGTCAGTCATGTCAGCAAGGAACCATGTCCCCCTTCACGGTAAATCAGGGTGAAATTTGCATTTCTCACGCATTTTGACTGTTTTCCACAGTTCTTCAAACAAATCCCGTGGTATAGTGCCACCATTGGAGGTGAGATTAGAAAGTGGTGAGAATAAAGCTATTCCATGCAACTGGTTCACCTGGCTGTCACCTCTGAAGTCTTGTCTGGGTCAGGACCTTGGGACACCAGTTCTGACTTTGGACAGTGAGATTTCTGCAGCCCACATTCCTGGGCTTGTTTATATCGATTCTTTTGGATGTAGGATCTAGTTTTGATGGTGAGATTTCTGCATTATTCCAGAATTCATCTTGTGCTCTATAAATGATCACTGCACTTCTCTGTATTTACCCCTACACAGGACCTCCCATTCAGGGATCTGGGCCTGAACCCACTGTTAGACAGCACCCAGGTTCCTACAACTAGCCCACCCACCCTGTCTCCAGTGCCTGATTCTGACTCTTTGCTCAAACCAGGTTGGGGACTCACTGGCCTCCTGGACACTGCACATTGGTAGGGATCTGGATAGCCCTGCCCTGTAATATGAACTTCGCAGGAGGCTCCTGGCCATCTCTGCTCATCCTTATATGTCTAGCCTGCCCAGAACCCGTGACAGTGTTGGTCAGTCTAAACTTGTTATAAAGTAGGTGACCTCTGACTGTTTAAAATGTGGGGAGAGATATGAGTGGGCAACTTTTAGACAGATTAATTAGTTAAGTATAGACTGCAGTTGGGGAGCCCTGGGTCCAAGGTCTGGGTACTCAAAGGCCTCCTTTCCCATATTAGACATTTTGGAGAAAGTTGGTTTCCTGACAGACACAGCATTGAGAACCTTCACTAATGACCAAAGGTGGACCAAAGTCTTTTGGCTCACTGTGTCCTTCTCTAAGAAGGAGAGCCATCTTCAGAGAGGCAGTGACGCTCATACTTTGAACTGGGATACTCCCACCACACCATTGAGGCAGGTGCCCCTCAGATGTGTAGGTGTCTGGCTCCCTCTGGTGACCAAAATAAAAAAAAATGCTCCACTGATGGTGAAGCACTTGTGGAGTGGAGGCTGGGTCACCTCCGGGCTAGAGGTCCCACACGCACACTGTGGGTGTCAAGGGAGTCCCAAGGAGAGCCCCATGCTACTTGAGTCCAGTTTTGTCTCCCTCAAGATGTTCAGTTTTTCCGCACCGGGTGGGCTGAGGCTGTGGTGGGTCTTCAGTGTCCTGTAGATGCCAGTTCCCCTGGACCTGACTGGGATTTCCATGGGCCACAGCCCCTCCTGCTGCCCTTTCTTCTTGATGAGAGGTAGGTGGGAGGGAATACAGGATCAGGGCTCATAGGACGTGATTAGGTTACCCAGGCTGGTAATGTAACTTTTCTGTGCCTCAATTTCTTCATTTGTAAGCAGGAGGTGAAGACACAAATGTACCTCTCGGGGTTGTAGTGAGGATTCAATTATACATAATGTCCAAAGCACTGGAACAAAGCAAGCATCTCATGAAGAGTGATTTGCTATTGTCTTAGCCACGACGTCAGTAGGACTGAGTCAAGGTAGCAGAGGGCTTTCTGCTCTCGAGCAGCAAAGACAAACTTAGGTATCCGCACCGGTGAATACCTTGCATGCTGGTCAATGAGGGAAAGAAATAATTACCAAGAGCTATATGTTGACCTGTGGCAGTTCTGCCTGCTGGTGCTGGACCTCTCCCCAGAGTTGGCTGGTGGGGTGGGGAGCTGACTTCTGACACTAGCTCCTGCTGACTCCTCAGTGACCTCAACTGCACCAGTCACCCTGAGGCCCAGAGTCCTTGGGTGCTGACCTACTTCTGATTCAGAGGGCCCTGTTTTGCAGCGCCCCCTTGTGGAGGAAGAGAGCATGACATGAATTTTCTGGGTAGTCAAGTCAGCTGGAGTCCAGCTAATCAGTCCACATTCCCACAGCCATTTTTTGCATCCAGACTGGTCTCCCTGCTGCCACTGCTCTCTTCTCTGCCTCCATTGCTTTCACATCCTGCCTCCAGGTTTATCTTCCAGTTATTCAACTTGAGCAGGACACATCTGAGCCCAGGTGCTACCGTGCTCCATGCAATAGACCACCATGGCCTGACCACAGGGTCTCCGTACCCAGCCAGCCACAGCTCTTCCACATCAGGGCTCTTTCCAGGGCAGTGTCCTCTCATTGTCTGCCTCACATCCTGGGCTCTTCTTTCTTTCTGCTTCTGCTTTCCCCTCCTTCCTCACTTTTCTTAAATCCTTAGTTCTTATTTCAACTTGTCACTGGGCAGATTAATCTCCCTGTGCCTTTGTTTTCTCGCATCTGCGGTGGGAGTGTATCTTCTGACAGGGTTGAGGTGAGGGTGAGATTGTGCAGGGAAAGTAGTAGTATCCAGTCTTCAGCCCTTGAGGGGTCAGCACCATCATCAGCATCCTCACTAACAGCAAACCTGCTTTTAAACCAACTCCAGCTCTACACTGTGAATGGGATGTTTCCCTCACCTGATGCGCTGCAGTTTGCGCAATGAAGCTCACACCTTTTGGGAAAAGGATTTGTCTTGTGTATACATTCAGCAAACTAATTTCAGAGCCCGCCCCCTGCTGGACGCAGTGAGGGATGCACAGATACTAAGACATCCCACATAGGAGAGCTTCCTGCCAGATTTCCATCTGGCCAGTCCTAAGCAGAGAGTGATGTCCATAAAGATGTGCTGCACATTGAGGCCCCCCTGACATCTGACAGTCCTGAGACAGTTTCATTAACAGTCCTCAGCTCACCTTATGCATCTAATGTCCTGTGCCATTTGGGTGGTACCCTAAACTTTCTAGTACCATCTACTACATTGTTACACATTGTCTTGGGAGCTGTATGTTTCCTAGGGCCTTGTGACAGAGTACCCCAGGCTGGGGGGCTCAAATAACAGAAACTCATTTTCTCACAGTTCTGCAGGCTGCAAATCTGAGGTGAAGGAGTCTGCAGGGCTGGCACCTGAGGCCTCTCTCCTGGACTTGCAGATGGCTGCCTTCTCCCCGTGTCCTCACACGATCTTTCCTCTGTGGTGCATGCCATTGGCATCTCTCCTTGTGTCTAATTTCTTCTTCCCAGGACACCAGTCACATTGGATTAGAACCTGAGAACTTCACTTTAACCTAACCACCTCTTTAAAGGATCTCTCTCCATATATAGTCATATTTTGAGGCTCTGGAGATCAGGGCTTCATCATGGACTTGGGAGAGAGAGTTCAGCCCCCAATGGGAAGTAAGCAGGGCAGGTTATAGTCCCATTTTACAGATGGAGCTGCTAAAGCTGCTGAATAGCCCTGGTTGCAGACCCTGCTGGAGGTAAGGATAAGGGAACAGCGGGAAGCCAGGAAAGACCCTAAAGCTGTGCAGAAGAAGCTTCCAAAAGGACCCACTGGGCTCACCACTCCTGTGGTACTTTCAGGAAGGTGACCTATTGTTTATTTGGGGGGTTTTCTGCCTGTAGGGCTTATTCTTGCCCCACCCTTCCCCTGCCAGTGGTGTTTTCTCATTCTTCGGGTAGCGCAGTCTGTCACTCCTGAGTCCCAGAGCTTTTCGGCAGCTTTGCAGTGACTTCCCAGGAGCTTTACAGCAGCGGATAGGGGACGACATGTTCTCGTTTGACTTTGAGGAGTCAGCCAGCTCCAGCATTGCTCCCCATCACCTGCTGTGTTCAAAGAGAGCATCACATCCAGATAGATGCACAGGGGCCCATCAGATAGAGAGGTGTAGGGACCCGCCAGGGTTGGAGGGAAAGAATAGAAACCTCTGTTTGCTGAGCTGAGAAACCAAAATGGGCAGAATCTGCAGCTTTGACCACTTGCTGACCTTCCCTGGGCATCCTGAAGAGGCCTGGCAGATGCATCAGATGCATCATCCTCCATAGCATAGGACTTCTGCCTCTCAGGCTGGGTTAGTAATCATTTCACAGTACTGCAGATAAGCACAGGGTCCTTCCTCCAAGCCAGGGATTGTGCTGCCCCTATGGCAGAGGGAATTTAAAAAGGTTGTGTGCCTTCCCTGAGACTAGTAATTATGGAATGCCCAATGCATGGAACTTGGCTTTAATATCCAGGCAGAATGTAAGCAGAACTCTAGAAAAAGTCTCAGGCCCACTGCTATGGCAAAAGAGGAAGGGGAAGGAAGAAGAGAGGAAGTCTAGGAAGGACCTTGGAGAAGATGGTCTTTAAAGCAGACGTGGAGTGGTGGGTAGGACTCTGTAGCTCTGCTAAGGGTCCTGGAGGAGGGGAGCGGCCTGAGGACCAGCATGAGCAAGTCCATGCTGCACAGCACCAGGGGCCCTGCTGGTGTGCCAGGTGCTGTTCTGTAGCTGCCTGGGCACAGTGGTGGTGGCATATTAGGCTGCTTTGGCTGGCTGCATAGATTCAGGTTCTGCCACCATGCCGAGTGACCTCAGTCAGGTCATGCTCAGTAACCAACTGTGGGCTGAAATCAGCAAGTGTCTAGGTCCTTCCTTTGCCATGTGTCCTTAATGCATTTTACATACCAACTGCTTCCTTGGTCAGTGTCAGGAACAAAAGCTTTGTGGTGGTCAGAGGCTCTTTCACCAAGGGTTCTCAAACTAGCTGCCAAGGTTCACCTGGTACCTTGGAAAAATCCCAGTGCCCAGGCAGGCTCTCAGACCAGCTAAATCAGCATCTAAAATGGCAGGGCCTAGGGGTTAGTATTTACTTTGTTTCCCAGGTGATTCCAATGTGCAGAGGATTCTGAGACTCAGGTATATGACCTAAGAATATAACAGGTGTAATGCCACGAGAAGGGGACCAGCTCTGTCACTGTCACAGAGCACCTGACCTTAGTAGCATTAGCATTTTGTTTTGTTTATTAACTTTGCAGTGGGGATAATTCTCTTATATGAATTATGTGCAATATGTGGCTTGTACTGTCTGCTCAACAAACGGTTGCCACTGCCTCCTTCCCTCCCCCCTGCACCTCCTCCTCAGACATAAGTGAGGTCATTTATTTAATGCCATCAGGCTGTTGGCAGTGGACGTTGGATAAGCATGGATTGCATGTTTTGCAGGCTTCTTGCTGTTTATGGGTCATGTTTTATTCATGTGAGTATGAGGCAGAAAGCACCTTCTGGGGTGGTGGGGACTTTGAGCCTGTGGATTTCAAGTTGGGGGAGACGTTTGTATAAACTGAGCACATACAAGGCAGGTGGGAGCTGAGGAAAGGGATGATCTGACCTGGGATGACACCAGCAGTGAGGAAGTGGAGGGGTGAGGATGTTGGACAAGCCAGGAATCTGTCTTTTCTAGGCTTGTGCTGCCCTCTAGTGGGGAAGAGCCACAGCCAGCCCAAGTTTCCTCTTCACATTTGAGGGAACCATCCAGGCTTACCTGGCTACAGAAACAGACGCTGGCTTAGGAAGACCAGCCACACAGGCCTTCTGTCCTGGACCCATCATTCCTGAGACACAAAGATAATTCTAGGATACCTGTGTCGTGTGCCAGAATTAGAAGCTTTGCACGCATTACATACATTTCTTACCATCCCACGAGATGGACATTGTCATAACCAGACCAAGCTGAGAAATCAGTTATCCAGAAATTGAGAAGTAAGCCAGGATGCCTACCTGGTTGGAATCAGGTCAACTGATTCTAAAGCCCTTTCTGTTATGCTGGGACATCTATTCTAAGAACTAGGTCTTGGAGGCCTGAGGTCATGTCCACCTCCACCATGTGCATGTGACGTGTCCTTGGAGCAACCAACTGACTTCTCTGAGCTTCTCTTGTCTCATCCACAAAAAAGAACCTCATAATCCTTAGCCAGAAAACATGAGAAGTATTGTTTGACCTCAAATATAGTACAAAGGATGGAGAAAGACTTGAACAGTTGCTTCAGAATGACAGGATGATTACCCTCCTCCCACTTTCTGAATGTATTCCTTTTATAATTAGACCAAAAGATTTAAGTAGACCACTTATCTTCCAAAGAGGTGGAAGGATTCACCTGAGCATTCCAGCCCAGGGAGATGCTATCGGAGAGGAAAGGTCATTTTCCTGAAGCCATAGCCAAGATAACCACAGACAGATCCTCTGTGTCACATGCAAATGCTTCAGCTCTGCCCTTCCTCTGCCCTGCTCCATGAACTACCAAGAAATCAGTGCTGCCACCTGAGACCTCAGTGTCCTCGGGTGCCCTCCCTTCCAGGGAAGGACAGGCTGGTAGCAGGGGCTTGGGGGCTGGGCAGTGCTTCCTAAGTGCATTGGGTTTTTCCCCTGCCACTCCCTGGAGGACAGCCACAAATGCCTGGCACTTGCATCTCTGAGCCATCGGTATCTGAAATCCTATTGCAGTCAGTAAGTCTAGTTTTCAGAAGTGTAGTCTTTAGAAAATCTTTTCATTTTTTCCCCAGTGTTCCAATCATTAGGAGAGCTATTGGATATTTTTAAATAACTTTAAAAATAAGCCTGATAGGTAGAAACAGACTGGAAAGGTACATCCAAGTGGATATAAGTGTTGCTCTGTGGGTGATGTAAGATGCTGAGGTGTCTATTTTCTTTGTAATGATGATAGCTGAGGTTTATTGAGCAGTTACTATATGCCAGGCTCTGTGGAACACCCTGGATATGCATTAGTCATTTGAACCTCAAAACAGTCCTGCAAGACAGATCCCTTTATTGTAACAGCTGATGGTTTTGGAGAGCTGGTCTGTTCTAGAGACAGATGCAAAGCCCTTTCTGTGTGCTCATGCTTATACCCAGAGATTCCCCCAAGAGATCTCAGCAGGGGAACTAAGGCACAGTGAACACTGGCACCATCCCACACACAGAAACTGAGGCTTGGAAACACTAACAGTTCTAATTGCAAAGTGAGTAGAGACATAAGTAGAGACCCTGGGCTTGCAGATGGTCAGGTGGGCTTCATTCCACAGGTGGCAGATATCTGCAGCTCCTGGATCAGACTGCCTCTCTGTCCACATCCCTGCAGGCCATTCAGGGAAAACAGGCTGCATGGCACTTGGTCAAAGAGAAAGACAAGTGCTCAGAGAGAAAGGTCCACCTTCCCTCCACTCATGCTGCAGGCCCTGCTGTATCCAGCCAGCAGTGGTGTCTCCGTGGAGAGCAAGCCTCCAAGTGAGGCTGGCTGCAAGAGATGCGGCTTGACCAGAGGAGAGAAAGTGGGATCCATGGTGTCTTCTTTTTCCCATGTTCTTCTAGTGCAGAACAAAGCCATGGAGCAACATGGGAACATAGTGAAGTGCTTCTCCTGTGTCCTGGCCACACAGGGCCACCATGTCGGCTCTCCTGTGTTCTTCACTACAGTCCAAAAAATATGTTTTATTAGCATCCCTGCTTCCCAGATGCAGAAACCAGCACAGAGAGGCTGAAGCACTAGTCCAGGGCTCCCAGCAACTAAGCAGGGGCTCCAGAATCCATACCCATCCAAGCTCTGGAACCCACTCTTAGCTCCACGGGGCTCCCCCCATGTATGTTGATTTCCAGTTCCCCTTCCATGCATTCAAGTAGCTGCCTTTGCTACTTGAATGCATAGCAAAGTCTGGGTTTTGACTTTGCCATTGTTCCTTAGCCCCTCACTTGTGCCTGAGTTCACTGGGGACCTGATTAAGCTGAGACCCAGAAGCCATGTATCGTGGGACAAGCTGCCAAGCACCTCTAAGCTTCCGTTCTTCCTTGGGTGTAAGTCAGGGATGATGGCACCCAACCCATTGCACTGGAAGGAATCGTGAGCTGACAGGTAGAAATCCCACGGCTCCGTCCCTCTCATGGCACAGTCAGCACTCGACACATAGCCTTCTGTGTATGTGGACTTGAATCACATCCACACAACTGTGTTTTCATGCATAAAAGATAAATGCACAGCTTAACAAATAGTTATGAAGCACACACTCCTGTCACCTGTAAACACATCAATCACAAAACCAATACCAGGGCATGACCTTCCCTGGGCCCCCACCTGATTCCTCCTTTCTCACGAATGACCCCCTCCCTGCTCTGCAACATGTCTGTGGTCCTGACTTCTATAGTGTTTATTTGCCAGGATTTCTCTGTGATCCAACTCCCTAGTTTCAGACCACTGAAGAGCTGACTCGTGCTGCCTTGAATTCTCTATAACTGGTATCACGCCGGCTGGGTCATGTAGCTCAGCAATGTATGTCTAAGATGGATCCATGATTTTGATGATTTGTTGTGCATAGCCATCCAGGAGATAATGTTTTCTTTTCTGTGCTGTATTTCCAGGGAACAGAGAGATCCCAGTGCATTTATCTGTCCCACCGTGGATGGGTGGATGGGCAGATGCGCATCTGTGTTTTTTTCTGGGGTTGGGGAATATCAACTAACTGCTGATGGAACTGTTCCTGGGTGTGTCTCCCAGTACCTGTGGGCACCGTCTGTGTGGGGTGTCACCTGGGAGTTAGAATCAGTGGCACCCATCTATTAGTGGGTCCTTGGGTTAGTTTATCTGCAGTTCTTCAGACACTGCACTGTTTTGCCGAGTGTTCAATTTACACTCCTACCAACAGCGTGCAAGTGTCCAGTCAGCAGAGGTGACTGGTACAATGGTGTTCCACTGGGATTTGAACCTGCAGTTGCCTGCATTCGTTCAGGCTCTCCTTTCATAATTTATTGTCCACTTGGATTTCCTCTTTTGAAAAGCACCTCTCATGGTTTCTGGCATTTCTGGACTGGTTTGACTTTTTCTCATTAATTGATAGTAGTTTTTATACAGTTGAGATATGAGCCCTCTAATTTTTAGGTGTGTTATAAAGAGACATGTTGCAAATTTATTTTTCCACATTCCCACTTCCTTAGTGGGCTCTTCTGATAGCCTGATGAGTGAAGTTCTTAATGGTAACATAAACCAACTTGTCCACCTTTTCCTTTGTTGGCTAGTGCTTCTTATGTGTGAGAATCATGAAGTCATTTTATTCTGTCATCTTCTAGAAGTTTTATTGTTGTCCTTTTCACATCTAAGGTCTCCGATTTGCCTGGAGTTCATTTTTGCATGTGTCACAAGGTAGAGTTTTTGTTTTTCCTCCATAAAGTTGTTAGCCAGGTGCAATGATGCACACCTGTAATCCCAGTGACTGGGGAGGCTGAGGCAGGAGAGTTGTAAGTTCAAGGTCAGTATGGGCAACTTGGTGAGACCCTCAACAACGCAGTGAGACCCTTTCTCAAAATAAAAAAGGCTGGAGATGTAGTTCAGTGGTAAAGTGCCCCTGGGTTCAATCCTGATCCCCCCAAATTTATATATATATATATTTTCCACATTATTTTTCATTTATATATATGAAATCTCAATTTGTCCCAGCACCACTTATGGAAAAGGCCATCCCTTCCCCCACTGCTCTGAAATGCACATAGCTTGTCATGAATCAGGTGTCCACAAAGTTGTGGGCGATTTCTGGGCTGCATCCTCTGATTTATCAGGACATCCACTGTTCTTTGTGCTGAAAGCACACTGTCTTCGTCATCCAACTTTGGAAGCAGTCCTGATACCCGGCAGGACAAGTCTTGGCATCTGTTCTTCAGAAGCTTCTAGACTGGTCGTGGTTCTCAGCATTTCAATAAACAATTTAGAATCAACTTGTTGCATGCCAAAAACAAACAAAAAATGTTCTCTAGTACTTTTATAAATTAACTATCATATATCATTAATAAATTTGCCTTATTCTTCCTGGACCAGTAAATTCCAAATAGAAAATTCCAGATGAATTTTCCAAATTCTTCTTGGGCTAGGTGCCATGGCCTGACTCTGTGTAGGCTCAGTAGTGAGTCCCAGGGCTGTGTTGCACATAGAAGGAGCCACGTTGAATGGGAAGGTGCACAGCCCTGAGGGAGCCCATGCAGAGAGGCTTGAGAAAGAGCACTTGGTGAAGAGTGGCAGGTGGGGTCTGTGTCCAGCTCTGCACCTGTCCTGAGGGTGCATGTGGATAGCCCACCATCAAGGCAAGTCACTCCCTCCTTGCTCTCCATGGTTGCTGTAACTGGTGGTCTTGTTCACACATCCTTTGGGTAATACCAGCAGAATTAGGAGTAAGAAGAATAATTGATGAGCCACCTCCACCTCAGGGAGCCTAGCTCTCCAGGAGGTGGAGACTTCACCCAGTCAACACCAGATCTGAGAAGTGACTCCCCCCACACACAAAAAAACACATGGTCAGAAAACAGAAAAGCTTCCTGCAGCGTCCTGCTCATGCATGTTCACAACTATGTGAATACAGTGTCTTAGCATTGAGCCCAGCACCTCCCCTAGTTTGCCAAATGATTGTATTAGTTTTCTTTCGCTGCTGTTAATAAATTACTAAAAACAGTGACTTAGCACAGATTTATCTTATACTTGTGGAGGTCAGAAGTCAGTACGGGGTCTCACTAGAACTAAAATCAAGGTAATTGGGCAGGGCTAAGGTCGCTTCTGGAGGGCAAGCCCATTTTCGTGCCTTTTCCAGCCTTCAGAGGCTGCCCGTGTGCTTGGTTCACAGTGCCATCCCATCCCTTCTGAGCCAGTGTCACTCATCCAGTCTTTTCATGGTGCCATCTCTCTGGCTCTCTGGCCACAGTTGACTCCTCTTCCTCCCTCTTGCACATTTAAATGGCCCTTGTGATTATGTTGGGCCCATGGAGATGATCCAGTATAATCTCTTTAAGATTGCCTGATTAGAAACTTTAATTCCATCTGCAACCTTAATTCCCTTTTGTCATTTAAAGACCACAGTCCCAGTTTCCAGGGATGGGACTGTGACCGTCTTTGGAGGCCATCATTCTGCCAGCAGAGGCTGAGTCAGCCTGTGAGTGCACTGGCCCCTGCTTCAGGACACATCTGACTCAGCAGCATCTGCAGCTTGTAGGGCTAGGTGCGGGCAGGGCATCTCTCTCTGTGCCTTGCTGCTCCTAGTGGCATCCCATAAGCCAGTTCATTTCCTTTCATCCTCCAGAATGCAAACCCCACAAAGGCAGGGATTTTGTTCTGATCAATGCCATAAACCAGCAAGTTTCTCGAGGGCAGGATCTCCTTGACCAGTTCATCTTTTCTTCCCCAGAGCTTCAAGGTGGCTGGTGCTCAATCTGAGTCTGCCTAGCTTGGGAGGAGGCAAGCTCACCAGCAGGAGGCATTGCTGGGAGCCATCTCCTTCAGGAATTTGCCACAGTCCATACTTGAGACAGCCTGGCATGTCCAGAAACTCCTTTAACCTCTGAACATAGATCGAGATAATCAACTTCTCAGGAAGATTTGCACTGGTGGTTCCCAAACTTCTAGGTTCACCTTGCCCAGTGTCTCAGCTATATTTTTCAGTGAATCTGCATGAATTAGCTGATGGTTTTATTTATCAAGCAGGTAGGCTCAAACTAATCATTATGTCCTAACCACATAGTAGCTGTTTGAAAAAATAATACACATACATTAATAAAACTATTTTTATCTTTAACCCTAATCTCTTACAGAGGGACATGTGTCCCTGTTGGGAGTAACACAGCTTCCCAAACCTTGGAATCAGATTAGATGTTGCCATCCTCATTTCCTGTTCCAAACTGATTTGCATAAGTACTTTTCCCCATAGCAACTGCAGAAAATAGTCTAAAGATCAGATGTCACCTAAAGGAATACGGTGCAAGCCAGTGTTGAAACCATCAGCTCTCATAGAGGAGGAGTTCTATGAGTAGTATGTAACTTCCAGGTTAGTTTTCCCTTATGCTTGACCAGCAGCGCCAAGCAGAGAGTGGACTCTGGCCAGTCAGTCCATCTATGTCCTAGGGTGACCACCCTCCTCTGCTTCCCAGCAGGCACCCTCTCCTGGCCTGGCCCATTCCCACCTCCAGCCCATCTCCCTAATGATGGCTTCAGGAGGTGAGGCATGGAGGTGACATGAGCTCTGGAAGGAAAGGGACCAGGGACCTGGGTGCACACTGGCCTTCATCCTATGGAGGAGAGACAGGTGTTGTCTGTCTAAGTGGCACTTCTGTGGCTCTGGCTGTGTGCTGTGTACCAGGCACTACTCTAAGCACTTTGCAAATAGCAGGTCATTTAGTCCTGGCCATAGCCCTGTGAAGCGGCTCTCATGTTACCCCCATTTTACAGATAAGGAAACTGGAGTACAAGGAGGTTCAATATATCTTGTCCAAGGTTTACTGACCTAGGACGTGGCGGAACTGGGATTTGAACCCAGGCTGTCCATGCTCTCCCCTGGGCTTTTCCCTCACTGGGTCAGGAAACCTGGCTTTAGACTCCTTCCTCCCACATGCCGCCTTTTGGCTGTGTGCTGCTGGCAAGGCATGGGACCTCCGGGATCCCGTTCCTTCTGCTGTGAAGTGGGCACAGTAAACTGACCCTTGGGTCATTGAGAGGATTAGAGGATACTGTGTGTAAAGTGCTGTCCATTACACAGGGTAGTAGAAGTAAAGGTGCCTTCATGTTTCTCTGGCAGCCTGTCCCAGCCTCTCTCCACAGCGCCCCTCTGCCAGGTGTAAAGGAGCCCGGCAGACAGCAGGGGGCAGTGCTGGGCTGCAGAAGAACATTTCTCCCAGACACACTGTTCACACAGGGATCCTGGATCATAGTGCCTGAGATAATCTGTTTCTCTCCCATTTAGGCAGAACATTTGAGGTGGCTTTGCTAAATGAGTAAGAACAAAATCACAGCTTGGAAGAATTAATTCATTGGAGAGCCACAGAAGCAAATTCAGAAGTAACTCTTGTGAGATCATAGTCTGCCTCACACCTCAGGAACCAACTCTCCCTGAAGATCCAGGGCTGCTCCCTCTGCCCTTGCTCTATCTGAGGTGCTGCCCTGGGATATCGTTGAAGTGGAAACCCAGTTCCTCCTGTTGGCATCTCTCTGAGGAAGAGCCACTTAGAAAATGGCCCCCAGAGATTCCAACTGAATCTCTGGAAATGCCCTTCTCACAAAAATATTTGTGCCCTATCTCTTTCATTGATTTTTGGAACTGGCTTCTGTCATTTTGTTGTGGGGAGAGAACTCTGATCTATTAAAAGGGAAAACCAACTCCAAGTTGTATGGAAATCTCCCCCTCTCCCAGAGGAGCTAGAGCAGGCCAGACTCTTGGCTGGTACCCTGAGCTCCTTTCTCATCTATCTATACCTGCAGACCACTGTCCACCTGAGTTGCCAGAGCTATCACCAGTTCATTTGGGCCCCACAGGACTCCTGTGGGCAGCCAGGGTCAGCAGCTCAAGGGAAGCTCAAGGGGAATAGTCAGTATTCAGGAAATGTCTATCAAAATTGAAGCTTGGTTCAACAGATACAATCTGTGGCTTTTAGTTTGGATTCAATACTTTTCCCAGGATCATCCAAAAGTATTGTACAGAATTCCAGATAGTAGATCTATCAGATAACTCTGTACAGACCAGGGTTGGCCATCTTCTCAAATGCCGTGGACATACGAGCTCAGAACAACTGTAACTGCCAAGAAGATGGATAGTGACACCCAAATGTTGGGGGGGGGGTACAAATTGAAATTAGTAAAATGCCTAATTAGCTCTTCTCAAAACATGTCACTGTGTGAATTAACAAAATTCACACTATTTGCTAAATTTAGTGAACATAAACATTTCATTACATTTGAAAATAATTTGTGGCTTTAATTTTTCTCACTTCACTAGAATTCCTGAGTTTGCACAATGAGTGTTGAGGAATCTTAGAAAACTGTGAATTCCATAAATTACATAAAGCCAAATAAACACAAATATCAAAATTATAAAAATCCTTTTGAAGTTGTTGATAGGAAAATTATTTAATGATAGATGTAGATTTGTTTAATGTGTTTGATTGATGGGTAAAGTCTCCCAAAGGTATGTGTGCCGCAGCCTACAAATATCTGTGTCAAAGCAATCTATCAGAATCACAGAGAATTCTGGCATAATGTGCAGGACTTTAATGGAGTTTCTAAAAATGAGAAGTCCTAGATCTTCCCCTCTCAGCTGTTTAGACTCATTCCTGTGAGATCATTTGTAATAATCATACATCTCATCTGATCAATGTGAAATGATCTCCTTGACCTTTGATGATTTTGCTTATTAAATGGCAAAGGTTTTTAACCTAACCTTTTGTCTTTTTTCAGGAATCCTGTTCACGATGTTGGTATTTGGACCTGCCTGTGGATTTATTCTGGGCTCTTTCTGTACCAAAATCTACGTGGATGCAGTCTTCATTGACACAAGTAAGGAATTAGACCTCAATGTTTAATCACCACCTATGAGAATTTCCTTCCTTGTAAAGGAAGCCTCTTGGCCTCAAAACCTTCCTACTAAGCAATAGCCCTGTGTTAGTCAGCTTTCTGGTACTGTGACAAATACTTGAGGTAATCAACTTAAAAACAGGAGAAGTTTAGTTTGACTTGGTTTCAGTCTACGGTCAGTTGGCCCAATTCTTTTGGACTTGTGGTCATGGTGAGAAAAGAGCTGTTCAACTCATGTCAGTCAGGAAGTGAAGGCAGAGAGAAAGGGACCAACATCCCAATATCCCCTTCTAGGACATTCCCCCAATGACTTAGCTTCCTTCCATCAGATCCCAACTGCTAAAGGTTCTGTCACCTCCCAAATCTGCCACAGGCTGGCTTTTATTCTTCAGATCTATACTTTGTTTTCCTCATCTGTAAATTAAGCATAACAATAATCACATCTGCCTCAGAACTATTTTTAAGAATTAAACGAGAGGATGTATGTGGAAGAAATGCCTGGCATTTACTCTTTGAAAGCTGGCCCAGTAACTATACGAAAGCCTTACTTGGTGAACTGAAAATTGTAGCACATGTTCTAGAAATGTGAAGTTCAAATTGCCTTTGGGATCAGTGAGACAGAACATTTGAAAATCCTTTTTATGGAATCACTGTTATGGTGGCCTTTGTCAGGAAACACCCCACTCAAAGCCATCTTAAGTAAAACCTGTTGTGTTCTTCGTTTGCTCTGGTCCTCCCTCTCTGTGATTTTGTGTGATTGAAGAGTGTGCTAGTCAGGGTGGGCTTAGGTTATGCTGTGTTGACAAGTAATTCCAAAAACTAAGTGATTTTATCCATCCAAAATTTATTTCTGGATCACACTCCCTGTCCAACACAGGCTGGGGGTGTTAGAGAGGGTAGGACTTGGTTCATTGCTCCAGACTAATGGAAGCTTCGTCCTGACCCCCAACTTGGACAGTTGACATGGCAGGAAGCCAGTCCATGACACACTGCACATGGGCCCTGGAAACTTGTGCTCAAAAATGACACATTGTTTTTACTCATTTGCTGTGTAACAAATGCCCCCAAACTTAGTGACATAGGCATTTATTATCTCACAATTTTTCTGTGGATCTAGAGTACAAGAGCAGCTTAGCTGGGCGGTTCTGGCTCTAAGTTTCTTGGGCTACAGTCAAGGTGTTGGCCCAGTCAGCATTCATCCCATCTCTATCCCAGCTGGGAAAGGATCCACTTCCAAATCCGTGCCTGCAGTGTTGGCAGCCTTAGAAGGTCCATTTCCAGGCTGAGAGCACTGGGCCTCTCTATAGGGGTACTTCACGAGGAGCAAATACCCCAAGAGAGAATGGAAGAGAGAGCATCTAAGATAAGGAGCCACAGTCTTTTTATAACCTCACATGAGGTTATACATGTCCCATTACATCTGCTGCACTCTGCTTGCTAGAACAGCCATGGGTTCAGATCCACTGCCAAGGAGAAGGGTAGTTACACACAGACATGAATACTGAGGGACTAGGATCTTTGGGGACCATCTAGTGCCTGCATCAGCACCTGTCATGTGCCTGAAAGAGAGCACTGTGTTTCTATGTAGTTCAATGAGCAATGAAACCACAGTTCCTTTCTCCCTAAAAACAGAAAGAAGAAGCCATACCAACTTTTCATGCTGATCTGTTCTCAGGATCAATAAGAACTCTCAGTCCCTGGGATCCCAATCCATCACCTCTTGACAGTGCTAAATTTACTAATTCACCCCAAAGAAATAATGTGGTTTTAAATCCAATCAAGTTGCTTTGTGATTCACTCCATTAATCGCACTGATATATTTACTTGTAGCTAATGACGTTACAAATTTCCAAGTGGAAAATAAAATCAAGTGCAGCCTTATTTATTCTTGTCAAGTGATGGGAGGTGATGGGATGCTGCTGCTTCCCACAGCTGGCCGGCCCTTTGAACTCCACTCCTAGCATGCAGGGTGAAGGGTGGGTTGGTGAGAGAAATACCCAGAAAGGGAGCCAGCAGCCATCTTGCTCCTAGGGACAGGAAAGTCAGCTGTCACTGCCATACCAAAGGCAGCACTGGACAGAGACAGGAGGAGGATAAGGAAGGAGAATGCTCCCAGCACAATGGGGGAGCTGCCTTGAAGGGGAAGTGAAGTGGGTGGGCTGAATATTTTGCCTTTGGCAAATTATCCATGGCTCCTGAAAGCAAGCTTGTGAATAACCAGAATCTGAGCCAGAAAGAACTTCAGGTGTTATTCTCTTCCAAATATTTCATATTCTCAATGAGGAAACTGAGTCCCAGAGAGGAAAAGGAGGGACCCGATGTAAAGGGTGCATCTGTATAAAACCCAGGTCTCCTGAGCCAACATGCAGGTATCTCCACTTCAAGATTGCCCTTACCCAGCTCCCTCCTGAGAAGGAAAGAGCATCTTTTCTCAGTGCCCAGGATGACCAAAGGATAGACTTGTAGCTTGGGTGATGGGGTTCACCTGTCCACTCTCAGAACACTCAGCTTGCTGAGGCTGTTCCTTCAACCTAGGATGCTGTTCCCATCCCATTCTGTTCAACAGCTTTGCTCAGCCTTCAAGGCCCAGTGTGAAACAACATCATCTATAGTTCCCGACTCATTGGCAGTTTGATACCTCCCCTATGCAAGACAGACAGACGGATGCTTTTCCCTTCTGTCTGGGCATCTTTTGATTAGCAGTCTTCTTCACTCCAAGTTGATAGGGGACTCCTGGTCTGTTTCAGAGGAATGGAAGAATGCTTTGTGAGTCACCATCTTTTATTTGCATCTTTCCCCCAAGATCCTGAAGTTGGTTGTTGGTGCCGCTCCCTGCCAGTAGAGGGAAGAAGAATACCATGTATTCTATCAAGGAGTCAGTCTCCTAATTCTAGTTTCCAGCAATTTTTATTATTTCTAATCTTGTGACTACACTTGTCATTGCTGAGTGGATTTGGCTATATTTTGAGGAAAGCAGTCTCCATACTTTAGGGCCTTCCCTATGTTTTCCTCACTTACCTAAAACAGAGCCTTGCTTTAGGGCTGTTCAACAAGTGGCAATGAATTAAGCATGAATGTCCATAGCCACGTGGTTCTGAAATCCCAGCTGAGAGCAAGGGCCCTGGAGAGGCGTCTCTTTGTCTTGAACCAGCAAGGTAGGTCCACAGAGCACCCTTGCTGTGGGTCAAGGGAAGGAAGAAGTTAGCTTCCCCCTTGCAGCCTGGTGGCAGCTGAGGAAGCAACACCCGAGGAAGAGTCTGAGACAAAGCCTGGTTGGAACCTGAGAGCGGGGGTTGCAGGGGAGGGGTTGCTGGAGGCTCACCAGACTAGGCTGGACATGGGATTCTCCTGCCCCCGCCTTTCATGTGTGATCGCTATGTGGCTCCCTCTGCCCCTTTTCTTAGGGAGTATAGATCCCTCCTCTGAGAGCTGTGCGAAGAAATGATGGTACCTGCAGGATTTCCTTTTTTGGATCTCTTTGTTAAACAAAAGCTCAGTTAAGAACAGGACCTTGAAAAAGAGAGGACTTGGTTGCAGAGTGTGCACCTGATCGTTGAATTGACCAACCTTGACAGTGTAGGTTTATTAAATGGAGAAGATCAGGAACAGCAGTGACCATGAATTGATCACTTGCTGAAGCTGTGCATAGATTGCCTTATTGGAATTTCAAAGCCTGATCGTGGGAGCAAGGGACCTACTATTGACGAGGCTTTATCAGGCAGAGGGTAAGAGTTTGAGCACAGGATTCAGACATGAATCCAGACTAGACTCCTCATCTGGGGGATGTTACTCCTCACGTGTCTGTGTGCACATAACCCAAGTTAATCACTCAAAGCACTTAGTGCCTGGCATAGAGTAAGGGCACAATAAATGATCAGCCTGAGGAGGAATCTGAGCTGGTAACTGATTTCCACAGGCAGTATGGGATAGAGCAAGGGTACAGCCCTCAGGATTATCTGACCCCAAAACCCCACTCCTAGCCTAGCAGGTTGCTTTTCTGAAACCTGGTTTTAACCAGAAGGCTGCTCCCTTCCATGGACAAAGACCTTGCTGAGCTCACCTGACCTCACCAGCACATCCATGTCCTAAGGCACACACCAGCTGGCCCTGCAGACAGCTGCATGTTGTTTGCATCTGGAGCAAAATATGGCCGTCTGTTTGCTCCACAAAAAAGGTCAGCAAGCTGAGCTCCTCCTGCTCTGGCATTTGGGGAGCTGGTACCACTGCCAGATTCCTTCATTTTGGACTGATTAACCCAATGACTGGGATCCTGAATGTCCCCGGCACCCTCCACACTCCTCCCACTCTCCAGGTTCTAATTAGATTTGTAACTTAATGATACTCCTGGACTTCTGGAGTCCCATAGCAAAAGTCTGGCAAAATAGGTTCAACAAATAAGTAAATGAACTTAAAAAAAAAAAGGTGCCCAGAGAGCTGTAGGAGCTTTACACACCAGGAAGAAGAAGGAAAAATGCCCTGTTTACTTTGACCTGATCTTCTCACAATCTCAGGTTTCCTCATGGGTGGGCTGGGCTGGTTGATTGGTTTTAAACTGGTTTAAATCCCATTGCCAGTGATTTCCTTTGACTTTGGAAATGGGTGGGAATCTCAATAGGCCCCGTATGTTCACTTGCCCCTCCACAGCTATCAATAGCTCCCTCTGCTTCCCCAACACGAATGACAAAAACATCCCCAAATTCAGATGCCCGGGGGGAAACGTTAGAAAAATAGACCTTATAAAGAAGAAGACCCTTCTGTGCCCAGGGACTCCTAAGCAAAGCCAGGCCCAACTGTGTCTGATCTCTTGGCAGATGGGCCTTCTATCGTGGTGTACCCAGCAGGTAGCTTTCCTACTCTGCTTTGCCCCCGTTCTTCTCTCTAGGTGATGCTGCAGAAACAAATACCCCTGACACCTCAGTGGCTTAGAATACTAAAGGTTTTTTCCTTATTCATATTTTACCAGCCTGTTTTCCCAGTGCCCAGATTGGCCAAGGGGTAGACAAGTGACTGGAGGAAGTGAGTCCTTTGAGGAAATCACTCCTTGCTCAGGATTTCCCCTCAGCTTGATTACTGTCGTGCTCCATTCCATTCAACATCTTTCTTCATGTATGCATCATGCATCTGACTTCTTCGACCATTTGATGCATTTAACTAAATGAGACAGATTGGTGCTTTTCTGTTGTGCTCTGAGCATCTTCCTGCAAAAACTTTCATTAAAAGGCTGAAACTGCAGTAATTTTTTAAAGTCAAGACATGAACTAGAATCAGATAGAAAGAGAAACAGTTTTCAAGTCTCATCTCCTACCTGTATCTAAAATAGTACTTTTTCTATCCAAACCTTCCTGGGTCCACTACTCTCACAGAGCAGGAATGTATTTTTTAAGTCTTTTGTACTAGTCAGGGTAGGCTAGGTGATGCTGCAGTAACAAATACCCCTGACACCTCAGTGGCTTAGAATACTAAAAGTTTATTTCTTATTTTCATTTATTGCAGGTCAATAGGAAATCTTATTCATTATAGCCTGTCAGATACTGTTAAGGAGGAAGAAACGTGGGGACTCATGTACCAGTTCATATATACTTCCACACAGAAGTGACACATGTCTCCTCTGCTCATGTTTCATGGGCAAAACTCTGGCACATGGCTACATCAGACTTCACAGAGTAAGGGAAGTGTTATTCCCTTGTCCCTGGAAAAGGAGGCAATCTGAATGCAGAAATTGCCAACATCTACCACTCCATTCTTCATCAGCCTATGTGGAAAACTACCCCTCAGTATCAGTAATTCTGAAACAGTTTACTGAGCCTTGACAATTGCCAGGCAAGTGGAAGGAGATTTTTCACTGTAACTGGCCGAAATGCCTCATAAAAATATTATTCATTGTGGAGATGGGTGGAGAAAAGAAGTTTCCAGACTAGATTCAAGCATTAGTCATCTCCCCAAAATTAGGTTGGAAGTTGGTCATGAAGCTACCCATGTAGAGAGCAGCACACTTCAGAGCCAAGTGGTTTCTCCTTAGCGTGTTATTTCCCTCCCTGTCACGGTGCTCTGGATATTTGAAACTGAGGGGAAAAAAATCAATACTTCTCAAAATAGCCAATGATTTTCTTGATCTACAAAATCTTGCCCTCCACATACTTCCCCAAAGGCCCCATCTTCTGGCCTCACCCAAAAGGCAGGTGTGCTTTGGTTCTGACACACAGGATGCTTTCTGGATGCTTTCCCTGCCATTCAAACTTCCAGACACTGAAGCCTTTCCACACACATGCACATACCCGCAGGGAGCAGGTGGACGTGTTTACACAGATAGCCGCCTGCCTCCCCCACTGCCATCCCTCTCCCTGGGATGTTTTCTCGCACATAGAACAGTGTCACTAATTTCCTATGACTTTCTACATAGGACTATGTTTGTTTCCCCAACAACTGCTAGGATTTCTTTCTGTTTCATCACTCACATCTGC
>JAJEJO010000202.1:1608516-1656544 GCA_020662805.1 Glaucomys volans | reverse complement strand
TGCATGGTATGCTTTTTCCCAACCTTTCACCTTTAGTCTGTGGGCATGTTTTTCTATGAGATGAGTCTCTTGAAGGCAGCATATTGTTGGGTCTTTCTTTTTAATCCAGTCTGTCAGTCTATGTCTTTTGATTGATGAAGTTAGGCCATTTACATTCAGGGTTATTATTGAGATATGACTTGTATTTCCTGTCATTTTAGCTTTTATAGGGTTTTTAGCTTAACTTTGTTTCTCCTTTGATTGACTCTTTCTTTAGGGTAGTTCCTCCCCATGGTGACTTAGATTGTAATTTTTCATTTCTTCCTCTTCGAATATTTTGTTGAGAATGTTCTGTAGGGCAGGCTTTCTCTTTGTGAATTCTTTAAGCTTTTGTTTATCATGGAAGGATTTTATTTCGTCATCATATCTGAAGGTAAGTTTTGCTGGATATAAGATTCTTGGTTGGCATCCATGTTCTTTCAGAGCTTGAAATATGTTGTTCCAGGCCCTTCTTGCTTTTAGGGTCTGGGCTGAGAAATCTGCTGATATCCGTATTGGTTTCCCCCTGTAGGTAATCTGCTGCTTTTCTCTCACAGCCTTTAAAATTCTATCTTTGTTTTGTATGTTAGGTATTTTCATTATAATGTGCCTTGGTGTGGATCTGTTGAAATTCTGTGCGTTCGGTGTCCTGTAGGCCTCTTGTAATTGATTTTCCATCTCATTCATCATATTTGGGAAATTTTCTGATGTTATTTCATTGAACAGATTGTTCATACCCTTGGTTTGTATCTCTGTGCCTTCCTCAATCCCAATAACTCTTAAATTTGGTCTTTTCATGATGTCCCATATTTCTTGGAGGTTTCGTTCATGATTCCTAACCATCTTCTCTGTTTGTTCGACTTTGTTTTCAAGATTAAATATTTTGTCTTCATTGTCTGAGGTTCTGTCTTCCAAGTGATCTATTCTATTAATTATGCTTTCTATTGAGTTTTTAACTTGGTTGATTGTTTCCTTCATTTCCTTGTTTTCTTCAAGGATTTCTGTTTGCTTTTTTCTCAGAACTTCTATCTCTTTATTGAAATGATTTTTTGCTTCCTGAAATTGCTCTATTAGCTGATTATTCATAGCCTGAATCTGCTCTCTCGTCACCTCATTCTCTTCTCGGATCATTTTAATTATGAACATTCTGAACTCCATTTCTGTCATTCCCTCTACCGTGCTGTCCTTAGGATCTCCTGATGCACCATCCAGGTTTGTTTGGGACACTTTCTTCCAGTGTCTTCCCATGCTGCTCATATATCCTCCCCTCTAGTAGTGTAAATCAGAGGATTGCAACTTTCCTGTAAAGACCCAGAGCGTCCCTGCAGATTTCCAGCAACTCAGCAGATGTTTGAGAGGTGCTTGATCAAGTGGTGAACCAAGATAGCTGCTATCTCACAACCTCCAGATTGGGAATGATCAATGTTTCTGGGCAGAGGCAACCAGGAGATGCCGCACTGTGTCCCTGGAGCCGCAGCACCGTGTCCCCGCGAAAGGGGTGGGCTTAGGTCAAGGGCTCAGACAGCTCAAGATGGAGTCTCTCCGCCAGGGAAGCTGTAGAATGGTGCCGACCGGGCCCAAATTCCCCGCTGGGGCCGGCAAGCAGCTCCGCTCCCAGGTAAATCTCAGCTGAAGCCGCAGGGCTGTGTCCCCAGGGAAAGGGGTGGGCTTGGGTCCGAGGACTCAGAGAGGTCAAAATGGAGTCTCTCCGCCAGGGAAGCTGTAGAATGGCGCCGACCGGGCCCGAATTCCCCGCTGGCGCCGGCAAGCAGCTCCGCTCCCGGGTAAATCTCACCTGAAGCCGCAGCGCTGAAGCCACAGCGCTGTGTCCCCGGGGAAAGGGGTGGGCTTAGGTCCGAGGGCTCAGAGAGGTCAAAATGGAGGCTCTCCGCCAGGGAATCTGTAGAATCTATAAGCTCTCTTAATAGCAGGAAACTGGAGTTTTTCCTCTAAGATGAGGATCAAGGCAAGGATTTACCACTGCCTTTTGTAATTCAACTGAAAGTTCTGGATACTGTAATATAATAAGTTGCAGAATATAAGGCTAATATGTCTTATTAAGTCAGTTGCTTTCCCACATATTTTCAATGCTCAACGGGACACTACATGACTTCAAGACTTACTGCAAAGCTACAGTCATCAAATTAGTTTGGCATTGATAAAACAACAGACAAATAGATCAATGCAGCTAAGATAATCTTTTCAATGTTGGCTTCATAGTGCAAGAGTGAAATCCCAGTACCTATGGAGGTTGAGGCAGGAGGGTCGCAAGTTTGAGATCAGTTGGCAACTTAGTAAGACGTGATGAGGGTATTGAAGCCACCTGCCTTCATCTTCAGCAAACAGTCTCTCCAGTACTCCTTGGGCACCCGGAAATAGTGGATAGTGCCTCCTATGATCAGGAATGGAAAGCCTCCTAGTGTGAAGTTTAGGCGCTGGACTTGTAGACCCAATGTGCGATTTTTCAGGTAGGAGGGGAGCAGGTGAGTTTGATTAATCTTCCGGAGATGGGCCAGTGCGAGGCCTTCCTGTAAAAAATCCTGGTCGGTTCCCCTGCACACTCTTGACGCCTTCCCTCCACGTCCTATCCGGGTTGGTTTGCCCCAAGTCGATACTTAATAAATATTTCTTTTCAAGAAATTAATATAGGGAAATAAAGAGAAGAGATTTACTAACAACTATTTACATTTCTTTCTAAAGGGGGAAATAAGGAAATATTTTCTGCCTTTCAAATTCAGGAACTAACTACCTGGAATTTTAAATATTTCCAAGAAAGCAATAATCAAATAAATTGAGTAAATACATGATATTTTGTTTTTGTTTTTGAATAAACATGTTTTTAAATAAAATGAGGGAGAATTCTAAGCTGCTGTGAAATGGGCTTACTGTTGAGAAGTCAGGGGAATGTCACCCCACTTTCCAGATGGCATAGTGGGTGCTGGCCAGTGTGGGAAGACTAATCTCTCCTTACTTCAGCTGAGGTCCGTGCTGATGGGCGCTGACCTGCAGGTCACTCTGCTGCTCCAGACTTGGCCCTGTAAACACAGTTGCAGTTTGGCTACAGAAAACATTCAGGTGAATAATATGGAAGAGTACTAGAAGTTTCTATCCCAGAGATTCCCATTAGAGAGCAGAAAATTGATGGACACATTGAGAGGAGAGCCTTCCTTCCCCTGAGAGTTCACATGTCTTCAAGGTGTGGATGGATGTGAGTGAAGCACTATTGGAAAAAAAATGGGTCGGGGTTGATGTGGAAACATTGTCCACCCACACTGTGTTTATCTGCTTCTGTTTTGACAGTGAAATTCTTCCTTCTAACTGTAATACCTTCCCCATATGAAACAACTCTTACAGGCCTCTTATAACCCAGCTGTGAAAAATAATGGCAACTCTTTCCTGAGAGCTTTCAATATTTATTCTCTATAGTTCAAACTAAAGCTCCAAATAGTAATTGCTGATCTGTTTTTGATGATGCTGTGGTATAGTCAGGTGACCTAGATCTCACCTGATTTTGCATGTGACATAGCTTGGGTGTCTACCTTGTATCCAGCAGTTCTTTTAGCCAGTAATACCAGTAGATGGATTTCTTCAATTGGAAGCGAGCTTTTCTTGAAAGTCATTTCCTATAATTTGTTGCAAATAAAAGAAAAAAGACAAATGAGAATTGATGCAGGCTGTTTGATCCTTAGTTATTATCACTTACAACCAAATTGTTCCTGCTGGGGGCTGTGATACCCAAACAATCCTCACTGTGTTCATTGTTATCAGAGATAGTTTTTAGAGTTTTTGGAGTCCTGGGTCTTAGAATCAGATTATGTACTGAAAATGACTGATTTGGAGCATAAGACTTCCTTGCTTATGCACTGCAGTTTCTAACAATGTAATAAAGCAATGATTTTCTTTTACTATTTTCATTTCATTTCTAATGCACAGTGGTAGACAGAGAAGTGGCTTATGGGATTTTTATTTATTTCTTTTGTTGTTGTTGTTTTGGGATTAGTGTTTTGGTGTTTGGTTTTTGTTCTGAGATGTAAGCATCATTGACTTGACAGTGGATGTGTAGGGTGACTGAAGTAGCTGGGAAAGCATATTCATTGGTTCCAATTATTTGTATTTAACCCAGGGCTGAAGGAGAAATTTTCAAGACAGTTCAGTAGAACTGTTGCTAATGGGAAGACATTAGGAATCATTAGATATTCAGAGTTCTCTTAGGCAAGAGGCAGGGATTTGAGTTCTCTGAAAGGATTTAGCTTTAAATTAGACTTTATACTAGCTTGAATCAACAAGCTGCAAGACAAGACTGCAGAACTCAGGAAAGAAGAACTGGGAAGAAAATCTCATTTCTGCCTTTGAAAGTAGAGTTGAAACTTTAGAGCTTTTTAAATCTTGAATGGGACAGCGTGGTTCAGGAGATTTCACCTTCATTTCTCAAATTGTTTTTTGCCACCTCACATATTTTTGCTGAGACCAAACCCATTTTTCATCACACCTAGGAGTGAAGGAATCACACTTGAGTGTTCTCTGATCTGCTGATTGGCACCTCTCGGATGTATGTGTAATTTTTATTCTCCTAAAAGACATAGATCCTTAAATTCATAGGCCAAAACTGGGTTACAGTTTGAAGTCACTGAAAGTAAAGACAAATGCATGTTTTTCTGCTTGGTGTATCTCATCTTAAATTGACTACGTCTGTTTCCTTCCATCTTTGCCTAACCTGTGAATATTTTACTGGTCCTCTTTTTAGCCTCCCTTTGTAATACATTCGATATTTCTTCCTTGACTTTGACATGCACATGATGAGATTGCAAATAAGATTAAATCTGATAATGGAATGAGACAAACATCATTACCCTGTGTACATGTATGATTATGCAAATGGTGTGACTCCACTTCATGTACAACCAGAGAAACGACAGTTGTACCCCATTTGTATACAATGAATCAAAATTTTTAAAAAAGGAAGAAAAAAATACAAAAAAAAAGATTGAATCTGAAGTTAAGTTCTAACACGTGAAAGTCAACTTTTCTTTAGGGTTTCCAGAGAGACTACTTCCTGTGGCCCCATGTGGAGGAATTCTGTCACTCTCCCTCTGCATCTCCAGCTCCATCACCAGGTGTGATTCTCAATGTCCCAATTCCATATATGAATGAATGGTAACACATCTTGCAAGCAGTATGTGTTGTCCTAATGGTGCTAATCACGGATTGTATCTTTGAGTTATGGTTGACAAAAGTATGAATAGAAGATTCTCCTACTTCTTTTTTTTTCCCCTTCTATTTCTACTGTGCAGGTTTCCATGTAGTTAATGATAAATGGTAAATGATTAATGATAAATCTTGCTGCTTGGAGCCCAGAAAGAACCCCAGAAAGAAAATGTCACCCTGTTCCATACACGCTCTAAAACCCCCACCTCAACACACAAGATATTGCAGTGTTATGTGGAATCAGAGTGTCAGAGGTTTGAAGGAATGTTTGAACTTATAATCTGTCACAAAAAAAAGGCATTATTCATTGGGTGCCTGGCACTATATCAAGCTCTTTTTATATATGTGTCTTACTTAACTTTCAAGACTGCCGTAAGGTATGTACTTCATTCTCATTTTACAAATGAAAACCTCTGCTCAGAGAGGTTGGGGAAACTTATTCACAGTAAAACCCAGACAATAAATCCTACAGCCTATTCTATCATACACAGACAGTAGCTTCAATGCAATTATTTACTGCAGAACCATGTGCCCTCTGAATACCCACATACTTTTCTTCCTCTAACATCACCATGGCTGTGCTCAACATGCAGCCTGGAGGTCTTAGGGTAGGAACATTACCTCTGTGACATTCATGACTTGCTGTCTTCACATGACAGTGATACTTTTAAAATGGTGAGCTGCTTAGACAAGAAAAAAGTTGATTCAACTACTCGAAGGTTCTCATTGGGCATGGATCTCATGTAATCCACAGATTTTCTGCTTGTGTCTCCAAAAAGGCCTGGGATCTCTTAGAAATAATTTCATCTAGGAAATCTAGAAGGTTGGCATTGATCTATATTTCTGAAACTGCGTGGAAAGCAGTTTAAGGCTTATAAACAAACTGCATAGTTATTTTGGGCTCAGTGGGTGTTTTTATACACTACTGCCTCCATACTTGTTCATGAACAGAAGACTGAACTTCTATTTCACTATTAATGTTGCCTATTTAAGCATTTTATACTAAATGAAACATATGATCATTACCCAGTATATTTATCAGAGTAAAATTTGCTGGGTGCAGTAATTCATATAATGAAGACATGAGCAGATTTTCTTTCTAGAAGAAAAAGAAATCTATTGTAAAGTTCTGGATAACTTGAACTGTAGTCTCCATATTAAAACACTGGTATGTCCAAGTAATTCCTCATGTTTCACTTGGTGTTGCTATACCCAGTGCTCTGATAAAATTAGTATTCCTTCTTTTTGATTCCCATAAAGTAGGCAGGCTGTAATACCCTAATGAGTACACTTTGCTTGGCTCTGGTAAAAGCAAAGTCTTCACACAGTTCCACTGGAAACTTTGAGTGAAAGTGCTAGAAGGGCCTAAAAATTTGCAACCTGCTGATCATCATCTCCCCAGTCTGGCCATCCATTATCTCTTATTTCCTTGAACAGGAAAACCCTGTGAAATAGTCTATAAATTCTAAATAGGTTTATAATTTTACAACTCTCAAAAATTTTAGTAAAATTATTTATTTGTAACCTTTCAAGCAAAAGGCAGACATCTGAAAAAGGAAAATACAACCAAATTGATTAATTATTAAGAATAAAATAAGCAATCTTTTGTCCAAGCACAGCCACCAGAAGTCCCTTTGATTAGAAGTATTTTATACTGAACACCAACCAGAAAAAAAAGCTGTTAATTTTTTTCAAAAAATTATCTCCTCCTTCATCCAGCCAGAAGCCTTAAATTATTGTTTCTTTGTTTAAAAATGTAAATGTGGTTTAAGTACCTATGTGAACAAGGTAAGGCCAAGCCTCTTTGCTGTGACATTAATGACAGGTGCACATGCAGAAACTCATTCAAGTGTTTTTGCAGGATGGAAGTGGAGTCAGACAGCTGGGCCTGGAAACCTTCCAGAAGGCTTTTATTGTTTCCCATATTGAATCCAGTCCAAAAGTGAGAATAATTACCTTTTAGAGCTGCCAGGTTTTCAGCCCTTTCAGATGACTGGTGTTGTAGTCAGGAAGAAAAATAAAAATTCCAAGTCAAGGTGCAAGAATAGTGACTGGATTAAATCCTTATTTCTAAAGGAGTCATGTCCTCAGAAGCAGTCTGTGGCTTGGACTAATGGGATGCAAAGGAGAGGAACATCTGCTCAAAACCAGTCTGGTCAAAACTACAGAATAGTAAAGAAAAGAAAATCAGACCCATGTACTATCAGGCTACCATAGTTATACAGGAGCTGAGTATCTTTTTCAGGCTACCCTCTGACTTTAGGTAATTCTTCAAGACCAATGGGATAGGAACAGACAGGAAGAAGCCTCAGTACTGAATGAGAAATGTTTGCTGTTCTGAAAACTTTACATCTTCCAAATAATTTTAAGCATACCTGGATTTAAAGCAACGAGGCCCCCTCAGTTGAGAATAGAGAAATAGAAGTTTTTCTCTAAATTTCACTCCATAAGACCCAGATGACAAATGCCAGATGCCTTACCTCTAATATCTTATTCATCCGTATGATACATCTACAAAGAAAATATGGTTATAGGATTTTCACATCTTCTTATCTGGATATCTCTCTTCAATATTTCAAAATAATCGAATATTTCAGAACTTTCATAATTCAATATACATTTCCACATAGCAATAAATGTTAAGTAGGAATGTGTGTTCAGAACCTATGTCTATAGACTTGTAATTTTGTGTTTTAAAATTATAACTTTAGGCACAAGAAACAAACACAAACTAATAGTGACTTTCTGTCATGTCTAACTTCGTTTCTTCACTCGAAAGTGCTTGGACAATTGTGTTTCTGTTCTGCCATCATCACTACAATTTAATGAGTACTTGGTTAGCATTGTTATAATTCACCAATAGTGATCATCACGCTAACAGCACAATACTCGCCCAAATCACACTGAGAACTTCTGAGGCACCTAAACAACAGAACTGTTCAGAAGATAATGGCCAAAATTGATGGTTATTTCTGTCTCCCAGTACCATGCTGCTGTCATGTGGCAGTACTGCATATGTAGTTCAGAGCTATTAAGACACTAGCTTTGAAATGATGCGATTTTTGAATATAGGTCAGCTGTGAGGGATTCATATTTCTTCAGATGTTACACATAAGGACTGTCCTTATTGTATATATGGATATTTCAAAATGTCATGATGCACTTTCATGTTATGCAATCGTGTCCCTATTTTGAGTATGAAAGAGTTAATGCTTAGAGTGAAAAGGACCATATGTAGCTGGTGATAGGATCAGGACTAGTTAGTCTGGCTGGAAGGTTCATGATTTTTGCTCAGTGCCATGCTGCTTTACACAGCTGGGGTGGCCACTGTTAAAGGAGGCTAAATCCAGAAAGATTTTGTGACTACTTTTCATTAGACAGGAATATGATTTTTTGATTTTTTTTTTTTTTTTTTTTTTTTTTGCTTGTTTTGTTTTGAATCTGGTGGAAGGTTAGGAAAACCTGATTGTGGGTTTTTTCAAATTGTTACCTGTGAGCCATTTGCATTAATCATCTGTAGTATTTATTTACTTGGAGCCTCTGGTGGTGGAACTTGGATTTATGCATTTATAACAACCTCGGTTATTTACTATAATTGAAATTTTTGTCTAACTTTAGGGGATTGTATGACCCTTTGTCCTCACCCAAGTTCCAAAGGCCCCTACATCAACTGTCCCTGTTGAACAACTAAGGCTGTTGGGAGACTTCAGGGCTTGAGAAGTGAGAGGTATCAGACCGACACTCAGGCCCACTTGGCATACTTGCTCCTTACATATGTATTTCTTTTATGCTCCTGACCTTTCTACAGACATTCTTCCAGCATTGTGGACTATTAACTGGATGCTTGTACCTGCGATAACATCAGTGTGCAGGTAATCTTTCACTTGAGGAAGTTGCTGTGTCGGTCAGCTTCCTGGTCGGCCTCATGCCATCTCCGCAGAGCCCTGAGCGGGAAGGCAGCCCCAGTGCAGCATCTCATCCCTCTCTCGACTTCCTATAAGGGAAACATCTCCATGATTCTGACTTCTCCCACCCAGGTCCCTCCAAATACATGCACATGTGATTTGCCAAATCTCTGGAGTCCGTGCTTCTTATCGGTGTGCGTTGTCTTTGTTAGGTGGCCCATCTTACTTCAGACTCAATATGATCTGAAATTCTAAAAATGTTTTTGCCAATCCTACCAACTCCCCACTATAACTTAATTAATCAGTATAAAATAAGTTAATAATTAAGCCCTTTCCTCTTTATCTCAGTATGCAGTATCATTAACCACCCTGTTGCTCAAGCCAATAACCTGTATTATACTTTTCTTACTGGCTGTATCACACCACCCATAACAGTGATGTAATAGCAGTCAGTGACACTGCTGGAATACAGCACAAATGTGTCAGCTACCAACATCTTTAAATATCAGGGATGCAGCACCCTTCCAAATGTTCTCTTTGATTGACTTCTTATGTCAAAACAAGAACAAATGTTCTTTACTAGTATTCGTAATGGCATATGCTAGTTATCGATATTATATTCATTATTATATCTGATATTATAGTCCATTCTCCATCTGGCAGTCAGTGTTATCACTAAACTATAAATATAAATCATGTCATGTCACTCTCCTACTTAACCTGCCCCCAATATGTATATGGTGCAGTTAGGATAAAATGAATCTTATTATTTTGGCTGTTAATGTTACTATTTTGGGGCCATGTAAGATCCTCAAGGCCTTGCAAACTCTGTTCCATGCTGTGTCTTGTCATAGCTCTGGCACAGCTAGCCTCCCTGGCCTGGTATGTCAGCCTTACCCAGCTCTGTGCACTTTGCCTTCTTTCTCTCTCCCTTTACTTTCTTCTCTACCTTTTGGTAGATAGGACTGGCTTATTTTAATTTGTCAATTATCAAGTCATGTATCACCTCTTCTGAGATGCCTTCTCTCATTTCAGCAGACCTCCCTGCCTCCCATCTCTGGTCACTGTCACTTCACCCAGCTTTATTATCAACCTGAAACTATTAAGCTATTTCTATGTATTTGACAGTGTTCCCAATTAAAATATAGGTTTGGTAAAAAGAGGTTCCTTATTTTCTTTCCTTAACCTTTGTGTTATGGTTTGGATGTAAGGTAGCCCCCAAAAGCTCACATGTGAGACAATGCAAGATTGGGTTATAGCCTTAATTTAATCAGCAAATTAATCCCTTTTGGGATTAACTGAGTGGTAACCGGGAGCAGGTGGGTGTGGCTGGAGGAAGTGGTTCATTGGGGGCGTGGCTATGGAGTGTAGTTCATATCTGTAAAGTGGAGTCTCTCTCTGCTACCTGTTCGTCACTTCCCTCTGCCACGATGCCATGATGTTCTGCCTCACCTGGAACCTGAAGGGATGGAGCTGGCCTTCTGTGGACTAAGACTGAAACACCAAGCCTGCAAATAAACTTTTCCTCCTTTACAATTGTTCTGGTGGGTCTTTTAGTCACCACAGTGAAAATGCTGACTAAAACATCTTGATATTAAATAGAACCTAGTATGTGGTAGACATAGGATAAGTTTTTCTAAGAGAATAAACCCAGATAGAAACAATCTAATTGAATCAAAGTTTTCTAGAAGAATATCTGTACCCTTTGGTTTTGCTCATAATTAGATACTAGAGGCTCATCTCAGTGGTCAGGTGAG
The DNA here is from genome assembly GCA_020662805.1 of Glaucomys volans. NCBI lineage: Eukaryota > Metazoa > Chordata > Mammalia > Rodentia > Sciuridae > Glaucomys > Glaucomys volans. Next base: position 1,645,659 of record JAJEJO010000202.1, on the reverse strand, counting down.
ATTAATCAATCCTCATAGTTACATGTAACAGTACCTGAAACGTGGTTCCTTAATTTGAGATTTCTGTGGAGTTTCAAAGGGTTTGTGGGTCATGGCTGAATCCATATTCTATGATGAAAACATGATGCAGCTTGTCATGTAGTTATATACAGAGAACAGTTCTGGTCTCATCCTCATCTGCTCTTGAATTTCATAGCATTTTCTTCCAAGACATTTGTAAAATGTCTTTTTATTAGCACTTATCCCAATTCTTTGTTTTTACTCATAAACAGATTCAGTTTATAGAGCAAGTGCTGAGTCATTATCTGACAATTTCCTCGAAGATGTCCGGCAGGATGCAGGCTGTGCCTGTGTGGTCCTGGTGCTCGGTTTTTTTTCATCTGCTTGATGTGTGTTTCCAACTCCAAGGTCTAATATTTGTGCAGCACCGTGGTGCCTGGCGCAGTTTCCATCAATTTATGTTTCAGCCTTTTCATCTCTTCATTGTCAGAACCTTGGATTTACTTCAGAGTCATTATAGTGTTTTTATCAAAGGTACATGTCTCCTCCTTTTGGACCTTCTGATTTTTTTTTTTTTTTTTTTTTTTTTGCCTAATAGTATTTTAAAAAGTCATCCGCTTGATTGGCATTGTGGAAGTGATTCCTTAGAGTTTTGGAGTTTAGATTTGGAGATATTTAAAGCCCTCTTCTAATGTTCTTTATTTTGATGGTGGAAAAAAAAAAGATGTTACATAAAATTTACCATCTCAGCCAATTTTACATGTGTAGTTCAGTAGTGTTAAGTATATCCACGTTGTTGTACAATGTATAGAACTTCTTCGTCTTAAACCCTGTATCCATTAAAAGACAACTCCCCATTTCCTTTTGCCCCCCAGCCACTGAAATCTATCTACTTTCTGTATCTATGAACTTCATTTTAAATACTCCATATGCTGAATAATAGAGCATTTTCTTTTTGTGACTGTCTTATTTCACTGAATGTAATATCCTTTGGTTTCATCCATGTTGTAACATGTGTCTGATTTTTCTTTCTCCTTAAGCCTAAATAATATTCCATTGTATGACACATCACATTTTGTTGAGAGTTGCTTCCTTCTTGGCTGTTGTGAATATTGCTACAAGTACATACGCATATAGATAATTCTTCAAGAGCCTGTTTTCAGTTCTTTTGGATAAACCATATGCCCTTGAGGTAAAATTGTGAATCATATGGTGATTCTAGTTTAAATTTTTTAATTTTTTTATTTTAATGAAAACATGTGAACTACCATACTGTTTTCCATAGCTGTTGCACCAATTTATAGTACAACAGGGCACGAAAGTTCCATTTTCTACACATCCTAGCCAACACTGTTTATTTAGTGTCTCTCTTTTTGCACTGCCCTGATGATGAGTGAGGGTGGGCATCTTTTCATATGCTTGTCAATCATTTATTTATCATTCCTGGACAATTATGTATTCAAGTTCATTATTCATTCTGTAATTGAGTGATCTGTTTGCTATATTGAGTTGTAGGCATTCTTTGTATGGTCTAGCTACTAATCCCTGATCAGATAGATGATTTGCAAATTTTTCCCATTTTGTACATGGCCCTCCCTCTCTGTGCGCTGTGCCCTTTAATATACAGAACTCCTAGACACAGAGTTTTAAATGACATAAGAGACCCAGGTCTCCTAGTGGATCAGCTCCAGTTCCTTTTGCAGGAGACAAAGGCATAGGGTCAGTTTGACCTAGGGATCCAGGCCAGTTGTGGAAGAAGAGCAACCATGGTGCTTACTCTCTCACTTCCTTTAGGTTTCTGCTCAGATGTCACCATATTATTGAATTCTCTATCTTTCTATCTAAACAAAAATGTATTAATTATAGAACTAAACATCATGCTGCACCCCAATCAACACTCCCTATCTTGTCATCATGGGGCATACTGTATATTTCCTGACATACTATCTGTCTCTCTCCTTTAAACTCCAAGAAATGTTATCCAAGGACCTAATATCTTATCCACATTCTTTCTAAACTTTCCTAGATCCCCAAACTAGAAGCCTTTCCTTCTTCATGAAAAATAGTGCCTGGCATGCATAGAGCATTCTATGGTTGAATATTGGTTGAATTAATGAATAATTAAAAACTGACCATTCCCTGTCTGAAATTATTTAGAACCTAGATTGTCTGTAGTTTTAAAGTTTGAAATGTTACCTAATCCCCAGGAAGAATAAGGGAGTTTCTCTCAGTCTCTCTTCCATTGAATTCCAGTTGAATTTGCTTAATTTTAGTATCTAATTGAGAAGTAATGGGAATTTTCTGCAGAAATCAAGAAGAATCTATATTTTGTATCCTGAAGTTTGGAAGGGCTGTGGGATTTTGAGAAAAGATTGGAGCAAGAAAGGGAACAGGCCAAAATGGGAGCCATGCAAACCAACTGTCCTCCAGTGGTGTATTATGCTTTATCTTTTCTTTTTCCCTCTCAAACATCAATGGAAAATTGCTTCTCTGGAAGAGGAGGAGCTCTGAAGCATCGAGCCCATCCTTTTTACTAGGTGGCTGGGAAGTCAAGGGCAGAGGTAGAGGGAATTTCCCTTCCTCTCTGTGCTTATGTTCAATAATAAAGAAGGTGAGGAAGACATTCTCCCGTAAAAAAATTTACAAAAGCCTTGGAGTTCAGCTGTGCATGGAGATCTGGGGAACAAGAAAAGGCAAGATCCCCAGATTTTTGGAGCACTTTGTGTTACCTAACCCTACTGATAGTCATAAATGTCATAGCTCACAATGCCTATTGAGTCCTTGATCGCCAGTGCCTAAGGGGCCAGGGTAATACTATAGGCACAACTCACTTGAAGACTTTTTCCCTCAAAGACGTTTAAGATAATCTGTGAAAGCACGCTCAATGTCATTTTAACCTTAAGAGTTAAAACTAAATGACTTTGTGCAAAGAAGAGGCAGTTCTGGAGTAGGGCGGTAGAATGCTGGACCAGGGCTGCCATGCAAAGGGCACCAGCCATCAGCTAGTGGTATGGTTTCTTACTAAGAAATAAGGTGAAGGAAATCACCTTGAAAGTTTCCAGGATTGTGGCATTAAAATCTAATAGATTGACCTTAAAAAATAAAATGCACGAGAGGAAAGAAAAGCACAGAAATAGCTGAATTACATGGGAAATTTTATGTTCCTAACTCTTAAAAATGAATAGACCACAGTAAATTTTTCTATACATTTATCTATGCTGTAATTTTCATTTTCAAAAAGATTTTGTGATTAAATTCAGGCCATGAGTTCTTACTGCATTTTATTTTTTGTTTTGTTTTTTGTTTGTTTTGGTATCAGGGAATGGACTCAGGGGCACTCAACCACTGAGCCACATCCCCAGCCCTCAGGGTCTCACTGAGTTGCTTAGCACCTCACTTTTGCTGAGGCTGGATTTGAACTTGGAATCCTTCTGCCTCAGCCTCTTGAGCCGCTGGGATTACAGGCGTGTGCCACCATGCCTGGCCTTACTGCATTCTTATACAGGACAATGGAAGGCTTTGATTTGGGCTTTGAGATTCAGTAGAGTACAAGTTGTCAGACTTAAGTTCAAAGAAAAGGAAGTTCCTGAAATGGAGGTGAGAGGATGCCAGATAAAGTCATTTGGACATTGACAAGTATCAAGAGTAGCCATGCCAGCATCTTGGAGATATTAAGGTAGGAGAATCTGAAGTGTGCAGAAGCTCAGAAATAAATGTGCTGCCTCATTTGTTTTGCTGGGATTTGTCTTGGAGGAGCAGGTGAACTTTGCAACACAGTCACTGCCAACTGTTGCCAGGGTGACACATTTGACCCATCTGAGCACCGTCCATAAATGCTTTTCAATTGAAGAGCTTAATAGCAAGTTTCACTTGGGAGATAAATTCCTATGGTTCCTAGAAATAAAAATTTTAAAAAATAAAAGTTTTTGTGGGTGCCACTTTTATTTTTTTCTTTAAGCCTGCAGATACTCCGTTCTGAGAGATCACTGATAAGCAGCTAGAAATTAGGTAGTCTACCAAGTCCATAACTATCAGTAACAGACTTCAGTTCATCCTGTCTGTCTTATCCCTCTGATCTCATGATGGCAGCTTGATCTTGTTTTAGAACTACCATATGTCTGATGTAAGGACCCACATGATGGGAAAACTTCCCTTCCTGCCTTATGTCCTTTTTCTATGGACTAACCAGATCTTCAGGTCCAAGAATCCATTGGAACACACTCCCCACCCGGAACTTCCTGTCCTTCTATGTTTTCCTATCTTTTTTCAACAATCAACAAAAGATGTCGTTTAGAAAGGAATATCATTTTCCTGCCAACTCTTTTCAGAGAGAGAGATATTTGTCTGGTCTCTTAAACTATACTCTGTGCTACCAGTTCTGGAGTGTTGCTTGGATGACATGCATCCTTCTCAAAAGACAACATGTCCTGATTAATTTTCTGAGAGAGAATAGTGGAAAAAACTGTGGAGGGAAAGCTAGCAGCAAAGGGCTGAACAACCACAGGAAGAAACCCCACCTGATGATCCTGACATTGAAGCTTTGCCCCATGTCAGAAAGGAAAGTGATTTGCCCCCATTATAGAGATACATTATGATCAGACCCCAAGAGTGGCCGATGTTTAAAGAGAGAGAGGAAAAGTCACCCCACCATTCATGCTTTCAAATAAAGTAAGGTACAGAACATACACACACATACCCCGAAAAAATAACTCAATGTGGAAGAAAAAAGCAAAACCAAACTCCTCAGTGAGGAGTAAGCACAGGGCCTATCACCAATTAGGGATTTATCCTTAATAAATATCTGTGGGTGACTGTCCATTAAATTGACCTTCTTTGGTATGCCATATGATAGTATTTCAATTACTGTGAACAACAATGAAATTTTCAGAAACAAAATAATGAACGTGCTACTTTCAAAAGTGGTGAAGATCTAATGGGTGTTCAGATGGATAAGGAGGAAACCGTATATCTGAAAAAACAGATATGTAAGGCATGTTTCCACCCTTTTTTGTAGTCATAACTTAAGCTCACAGAATGTTAGAGCTGGATTTGTAAAGGACATTTTCAGTTCCCTCATCTTAAGGATGTGGCCAACTGAGGATCAGAATGACTTTTTATCCTTCCTCCCTCCCTTCCTTCCTCCCTTCTTTCTTCCCTTTCACCCTTCCTTCCTTTCATCTTTCCTTATTGTCTTTTGCTTGGTTCATTAGATTAGGTTAAGGAAGAGAGTATACAAATAATGTTATATATCATGATTCAAGTACTTGCCCAATGAAATTGTCATCAGTCATCCCTCGGGGGGAAAAAGTTTGATTTCTTCATGCAGTTTTGAAACCTAGTTAAGCCTGTGAGATGGAGTTAACAGAGGAAAGCCATTCATCTTGGCACTGGAATTGTTACTGTCATAATCTGGTATTGGTCCAAAAGTGATGAAGAGTTTCCCCAAAGGAACCAGGTTTTCTGTAGAAACAAGATGACTAACCACATTTGTGATCCTAGTGAATTTTTTGACTTTGACATTAATCTTTACTGTGCCCACATTTATTTCAGGTCTTTTTAGCTCACAGAACTTTCATTTCAATTTTTTGCCACACTTATGAGTCACTAATGGTAGTACTTTATTTGTTCCCATTGGAAAATCCAGAAGCTACCACAGAGTCCTTTTCATATGAAGTTGAAAGTCAGAATTCCTCAGGCATGCAGCCTCTTCAGGAAAGCATTAGACAGCATCTTGTTAGTGGTTGAGTGGAGAAGATAAGAGGAAGGAATAAAGCACACCCACCAGAAGACATTAACTTTGTGAAATTTAGCAGGACTCAAAGACTTAAAATTCAGGGAGGGTTTTCATCTAGGATGGCAGTGATTCTTAGGTAGGCAGATTTCCTCACTGGTTACCTGAGGAACTCCTTCCACAAGTTCATGGTGGGGTCTTCAGAGCAGTGGGCAGGAAGGCAGCTCTTGCAGGGTGAGGTCTCTGAGAGGTTGATATCCTACCACCAGGACCCATCAGTGCTCTCAAAGCCAACGTTGGGCCCAGATGGTATGAGATAGGTTCTGGGTTTGGAATTGTTTCAGTGCTTTGAGGTGATTGTCTTGTTTAGCCAGGCTGAGAACCATGTCCCTAGATAATAGCCTGTCGAGAAGCTTTCAGGAATAGCTCTCAGGTTAAGGCAAGCACTCAGCTATAAACAGAGAATTCTGCTACATAGAAACTGAATCCTTCGGCCAGTTCCCCCACCTTCTCTTTGCTTATTTCTTCATCTATAAAACAGGAATAAAGGTGAACCATGACGTTGTGGCAAGAAACAAATTTAATCGTCTTTTAACTCAATGATGTTTAAATGTGAAAAACTCTGACCATCTGGCACACCCCTCCTACAGTTTCAAATACTTGTCAGCCAGAATGGAAGCTGGCAGCCTCAGGTGAGTGTGAGGGTGAAGTAGGCAGTGCTCCTTCTACTTCTGGACCTGATGGGGCCAAAGCAGCCAGCGATATCAAGGAAATGAAATCCCACTTGTTTTATGAAACAGTGTACAATCTTAATCAGGATCTCAGACCAACACATTTTCAATTCTGTAGCCAAATATGTCGTTTCTTCTGCTAAGGGTCTTCCATCATGGTAGCAGTTGGCCTCCTTAATCTGTCTATACCTCCTCACTCCACCAGGGAGCTTTTTATCATGTTGGTCTTTCAAACTTGGCCCAGGTGTTTCTTTGGCTTGCCAGGAACCTGGAGCAAGTGGGTTATTTCCAAGTTGTAACTCCGGACACAAGGACTGTGCTAAGCAGTGTCTGACCTGTCAGATTGCTGAAAAGCCAAGGAGTGATTAAGTAATACTTAAACCCTTAAGCCATTCTTTTCTTATTGAAAACAAACATGGTTAGATTTATAAGCCGTTATGGTTTGGATATGGGATGTCCTCCAAGAAACTTATGTGTTAATGAAGAATGCTCGGAGGCGATATGATTAGATTACAAGAGCTCTAACCTCATCAGAGGATCAATCCATTTAATGGATTAATCATTGAGTGAATTACCTGTGCTAACTGTAGGCAGGTGGGGTGTGGTTAGAAGAAGTAGGTCATTGGGGGCTTGCCCTGGGGGTTTATATCTTGTTATGCCCCTGGCCTCTGGCATGTGCATGTTTTCTCTGTTTCCTGAGCTGAGCAGCTTTCATCTGCCGTGCCCTTTCTCTGTGATGCTCTTCCTCACCTCGGGCCCAGAGCAGTAGAATCAGCTGTCTATGAACCTCTGAAACCCTGGACCCCAAATAAACTTTTCCTCCTCTTAAATTGTTCTTGTCAAATATTTTGATGACAGCAATGCAAAGCTGACTTACAGGGAATAAAACTGATAACATGGATCCAAGTCAACCCATCCTCTCAAACTTTTAATCATTTGTTTAAGATGGAAGTTTTGTGACTTATCAGGGGGATTGGTAGTGAGTGGAGACAGCTGCCAAGGGTGTGCCCACCTGCCTTTCACTCATCTGTCAGGAGAACTGACGCAGAGATAGCTTCTCTGTGTTCAAGACTTTCCTCACTTCCTGCTTCTTCCGAGAACCCTTCAGTACCAGGAAACGCTGCTCCATGTAGCATCTCATTAGTCTGGGAGTTCATGAACATCATCATACACTAGATGACAGTCATTTTTAGGTGTCATTACAAAACGTGCAGTGGAAGCTACTTCATGACTCAGAGCTTACATGTTGTTTCTCCAAAAAAGCCTTTTCTGTACTTACTCAATTCCAAACTAGGTTGAACTTTTATACCCCATACTTTACTTTCTTATCATCCATCTCAATGTTTAGTTCTTTATTTCCATTCTTTTTCATGACTGCTGACTGTCTTAATTCCCTTCTAGACTAATGCTCCATCTAAGATCTCTGAGAAGAGTTTATGTCTAAGTAACATTCAGGCTTTTAAGGTATCATTTTTTCATGACTTAAAAAAAAAGTAATCTGAAGGATAGTTTGATATTAGCTATCAACAATATATGAGAGTCATTATAAATATTAGAAATAAGAATTTAAAATTGGCCTTCTAATAGCTTCTGGGAAAAACTGATGCATTGATATGGTACAACAATATCTTCTAGTAATCTACACCAAAAGTTTAAAGGGGTTTCCTCCATAAATATTTCTATGATGGTTACAGTATATGTATACATAACCTTTATGGAATGTACACAAGTTGAGTTGTATCCTCTGGACTATATGCTCTGTATGTTTTTTGCTTAATCATATGTCTTGGCACGTTTTATGTCTGCATCTAGTGCCCATCTACCTGGAATATCTTATAGCTGTATTGTGATTATTATTATTCATTTGGCTATTCTCATGTCAATGGACATTTAGATCATATTCTATTATGTTTAGATTAGGTTTTGATATTATAAAACATACAACTTGGTGTACTTTTGCAAGTTTTTCAGAAGGGTTATATTCCACCAAAGAGATTCCTAGACCCAAATATGTACGTATTTTCAGTTATGATCTATGCATAATATGCCATTTTAACTTCATGTTTCTTGACCTATAAGATATTTGAGAGATTTTAAGCTTTCTGATTAAAGAATTAAAGATAAATAAGTCAAACCTAGAAATAGTACTTAGTAGTAAAAGGTAAATGAAATTATTATCTACTCTATATAATTAGTGGAGGGTAAAGGAAGTAAATTATCAGAAAAACTATTAGATATATCCCATTTAACTCTTGAATTTTTAGGTTAAAAAATTTCATACTTTAATGGCTTATGTTATTATTGAAAAATGTGTTTTTAGCAAAGTCTGAACATTAAACCAAACTAAAGCAGATATTTTTTACTGAGGATGCTGTCATCAGGGGTGGAAAGGGTAGAATTTGTGTTGCGTGTTGTCAGTAGAGACATGATATTGATGTGGAGATACTGTGATTCTGTATTGTAGGCACTGTGGCACTGTATCATCTCCTAAGTCTAAAGTCTTTGCATTGAATGTTGGGTTTATTAATTTGTTTTAACCTGTTCTGGGTTCATTGGATAGTCTCTGAAAACTGTTGAGTCTAAGACCAATGGCAGTTCAAATTTTGTCATCAGAAACATCAGTGACCTCTCCTAGTTTATAAAGAATTGCTACCGTTGAGTCAGCAGTCGCCATGTTTTGACAGCCACCAATAGCTCACACTTTTTTTTTTTTGATTGTAGGATATAAGTTGTGATACAATGTTTTCATCGCCCAGTCCTGGAAGTAATGGCACCTTTGGCTAAGTTAATAGGGTGGAGAGATGGGGGTGGTTAGCACTTTAGAATAAAAGGTTCTTAGGAACCATGTTTGGATTCCAAAGTATCCCACATTTTAGGTCAAGGACCAATAAGGAAGTGATATGAAAGTGATTTTATCAACCATTGGTGGAAATAATTTAGAGTATTGATGATTTTATACCCAAGGCTTTTTGTTCTTAGAGCAGAATTCTGACATATTCCATTTTGACTTCCAAACAGCAATAAAATTAGCAGGCTACAATAAAGAATTGTTTAGTCTTTTCTCATGCAGATAAATAAAAAAAACCTTACAATCAAGCTCGAGTTTAAGGAAGATTAGTGATATTTCTTATACTTCTTTAAAAAAGACCCCAATATTACAACTGTAAAAGAAAATAACTAGTACAAGCCGAAGATGAGAACTTACCTTTAAACTTTTATTGTGAATTTCCCAACATGGTTATGTGTGTCTATCCAAAGAAGAATTTCAGTTATACGCAGTGCACATACGCTCTAAAATTGTTCCTATTGCTTTATTTTAGTTGTTTTTATTTTTATTTACACACACACACACACACACACACACGTGCGTACGCACACAACTTTCTTGTCTCCTGCAATAGGCTGTAGACATTCTCTGTCCTACCAGTGAATATGACAATATCTGATACTTAATCAGTGTTGATTAGGTAGGTGTTATTTTAACAAATGATTCAGTATTTTCTCTACCAGTCCTAATGCCAGTTTGTTATCTAAAGGCTGCTGGATTAGTGTTATATCTCAGCTTTGCACTAAAAAGTTTCCTAGTAAAGCGTTGTACCTGGTACCATTGTGACTATTTATTCAGTATATCAGTTGTGACCAGGCACCTATTTAAATAGGTTTTTTAAAAATTTGCTAATCTAATATGTGTTAATTTAAAACAAACAATGCAGAAAATAAATTCCCTCCCCAACATGGGTCTCTCCCTCCCCAGGTAGGTATCCCATGCCTGATACCAACACATGGCAAATGCAAATGATGAGGAAACTGGACTTCTTCCAGATGAGGAGTCCAGAGCAGTGGCACCTCAGTGAATTGGGGCTGTGATCTCCCCTTATCTCCTTATGGCATTGGGCCTAATGTTGCTGAGAGGGCAGAGACATCCACTGCTCTCCCCACTGAGCCCGCTGCTACTCCTTTATTGTTATCAAAACTAGACTTTGACAAGAGAAATGATGTCTTCAAAAATTTGAATAAATAGGTGTGTGAGCTTGACCTGAAAGCTAAGAAAAGGTGTGTGCTACAGTAATCATCTGCTCTTGTTAAGCACGGTGGCCTAGGGCTCAGTTTGTCTACAGCTCTGGGTTTAGAATGATCTTTGTTATCCCAACAGCCTTTCCTTTGAGACATACTGTAGAAAATGTTCATTTCCTATTTCACTGTGAACTTACAACCAGCTGTAACTTATATTATGCAAAGTTGGTGAATGACCAGCTTTTGTGGAGATGGGAGTTGTGATCAAGATAGAAGACTGGGGGCAGAGCCAGCCAGGTGGGGAGCATGCTGCATGGGCCTCAGGAAGCCTCGCTGAGGGGCTAGTGGAGAACCTGGCTGCCAGCTGCTCCTCTGGTGTCTCAGGGCGCAGACCCTGAACTCTGACTGAGTGTGAGTAGAAAGTTCCTTTGTAAAAAAAAAAGACCAGTGATACATCTGCCAATGAGTGGAAGGCAACTGCCAGGCAAGGCAGTGGGTAAGAGACCATGTAGATATGAGTGCATCACACGTAGCATTGACTCTGTCAACCCACCAAGAGTAAACCCAGCACTGTTGGGGATGGAAGGAATCCTCTGTGTGTGTGTGTGTGTGTGTGTGTGTGAATTCTCATAACAATAGGGACAATATGGACAGTCATTGGGCAAATCAAATTCTCTAAATCAGTTTTCTTGACTTAGAGTTAGTAATAATAAGCCTTACCCTCTTTTTTTCCCCCCATATTTTTTAACTGATCCATTATAGTTGTACACAGTGGTGGGATCTGACACAGTATAGCAATATAATTTGGCCAATATCATTCCCCAGCATTTCCCCTTTGCCTTCCTGCCTCCAACCCCCTAGTCCCTTTCCTTTACCAATCTCCCTTTGGTTTTCATGAGATCCTCCTCCCCATCTTTCTCCTGCTTTTTCCTCTCTAGCTTCCATATATAAGAGAGAACATATGATCTTGACCTTCCAAGTCTTAGCCTTACCCTCTTAACCTGACAGAAGGAGATGAGTGAGGTAAAGGCAATCTTTAACATTGAAGGATGGATAAAATAAAAATGCAGTAATAACAACAGATAGTAATGGAGAGTAAGAATAATAACAACACAGTAAAAAACTGTTTCATTGAGCACCTATGCATCAAAGGCTTGACACTACATACTTTTCTTATATTGCATTATAAAATTCATAGAATAATTTTCAAGTTAGATATTGTGATCCTCATTTCAGATGGGAAAAAAAAAAGACTTGCCCAGTCATGAATCCATAAATTAACTAGCTGTGATTGGAGCTTAGTGTGCACAAAGGCTTGGCTTTGTGATTCTGATTAGTAGTGATTTAGAGTGGTTGAGAACTTCAGTGCACCCCCATAGTCAGAAAGGGAGTGGAAGTTGATGAGCAATGCCTGCCTTGAACGGGGTGGAGGGGGTGGTCACAGAACATAGGCTGCGTATTTTTGTGTTGTATCACGCCGTCTTTTAAGGTCATATAACTTAAGGAGAAAAGTGTCTCCTCACCTTAAAGTATATTTTGGTGATGTGTCACACAATGTGATGTTGTTATAAAAGCCACCTGGTTCCAAAGTCTGCAGTGGCTGAGATGTGCCAGGGGCAGAGCTAGTGACTTCCCACAAATAACAATCATCCTATTGGCCAAGCAGCTCCCCCACTGCTCCCCAGCAGTAGCATTGTCACATCACAACAATGCGCCTTTGCCCACAGACACATGGGCCCAATGGCTGGCACTGACGGTTTCCCTGAAAAGTGCCACTGTCCTCTGTTCTGAGTCAACCTTATTGTTCAGAGCTTTGGGAATGAGGCTTATGTCCAGATATGGGACAATAATATGTGCTGCACCCTTGTTGTCAGCATTATTGTGGGTCACCATGATATTAAAGCCTCCAGTACTGCAGTGCTCTGAAGTGACTTCTTTGTACCCTAACCACAAACTTGTGAATACCTATTTGGCCCTCATTCAAATACCACTTCCTCAAAGTCTTCCATGAACACCATCATCAGCCAGAGTTAGCTATCTAAAACCATGGCAATAAATATTTAACAATCAAAAGGATAATTTGTGTTAATACTTTGGGTATTAGGAATAAACTACAATGACTTTGAGATCAGGAAGATGAAGGAAAGTAACTATTCCAAACATACTTCTTTGGCTGTTCTCTGGTAAATTGCCAAGCACGCAGACTAACAGGAAATATAACAGGGGAATGGTTCTGGCTGTGTGGTTTATGGATATGGGGGGCAGGAATTAGTGGGGAAGGGGATGTTCATAATATATGCTTGATGGCTAGGCATGGTGGTGCATACCTTTAATCCCAGTGGTTTGGAAGGCTGAGGCAGGATGATCACCAGTTCAAAGCCAGCCTCAGCAACTTAACAAGGCCCCAAGCAACTTAGAGAGACCCTGTCTCAAAATAAAACATAGGAAGGGATGGGGATGTGGCTCATTTGTTAAGCACCCCTGGTTCCCCACCCCCACCCCACAAAATATGTATGTTATATATATGATATATATAATATATATTTTATGTATATATGCTTGATGATTCAGAAAAATCATGGATCTGGGGCTAATGATCAAAAATCAATATATTCCTTTCCTTGCTTTTGGCTTACCTAAAAATCATTGACATCTCCTCTACTGGGGTGTAAAAAGCAGATAACTGATGCAGTAAATGGTTCAGCAGTATCTATGATTAGATACATTTTAAAGCCACATAGGGGATTTCTGCACAAATTTTAGTGTTCAGAAGTGCACTGGAAACCAGATGTTGTATGTCTATGTCTTGTCCACCAGGATGCATTGGGCTGCAAGTAGTAGAAAGCAAAACTTCAAGCAGTTTAAGGAAAATTTTTATCTCAAAAGTGGTGTACAGCTGTAATCCCAGTGGCTCAGGAGGCTGAGGCAAGAGGATCACAAGTTCAAAGTCAGCCTCAGCAACTTAGTGAGGCCCTAAGCCACTCAGTGAGTCTGTCTCTAAATAAAATACCAAAAAGGGCTGGGGATGTGGCTCAGTGGTTAAGCACCCCTGGGTTCAATCCCTGGTACCAAAAAAACTTAAAAATTAAAAAAAAAAAAAATTAAAAGAAAAAAATTTTTAAGTGAACCATCTTGAAATAGGGTCGCTCCAAAATATGGGAGTTCTGTTGCCCTTTGAGTGGCTTTAGCCTCAGGATAGCTCCCTCAGGGTTGCAAGATGGCTGCTGCATTGGTGGGCAAAATACTTCAAAGGGTAAGGGAAATTTTCCTAAACCCCAGCAGCCCTTTCTCATCGCATTGACTAGAATTGGTTCACATGTCCACTCTGACAAATTACTAGTAAAGAAAATGGGATCATTAAAACTGACTTAGATACTTGGGATTTACTCATAAATTAGAGATAAGGTGGTTTTCCTTGGGGAAATGAGAAGTTGGAAGAACCTGAACAAAGAATTCTTTGAATTAGGGGAGGAGGAAGGTTCTCGGCTCTTGAATAGGCAGCCAGCAATATCTGCCTCATATGCTCAGTGGCAATGCCACATCCATATTTCCATATTACCTTTCATGGCAGCAAATCAAAGTATCCAAGTGAAATGCTTTAATTTGGTGATGATGGAAACTTTTCATATTATAATTTAGCCATGATCTAATAAGATAAAGACAAAACAATTCAGATACAAACAAAAATCTCCATTATCCAACTTTACCAGTGAAGTCCCAAGTTAGGCTTAGGTCATTCCATAGATTAGTCAGCTTTCTATCATTGTATTAATATCTGAGATAAATCAACTAATAAGAAGAAAAGGCGTGTTTGGGCTCAAAATTTCAAAGGTTTTGGTCCATGGTCCCTTAGCCCCATTGCTTTGTACCAGTGATGGAACAGTTCATGTCATGGCAAATGTGCCAGGTGAAGGGCTTTGTTCACCTGATGGTAACTAGAAACAAAGCATGAGAAACGGGGGCCAGGGTCCCAATGTCCCCTTCAAGGGCATACCCCCAATGACCTAACTTCCTCCCACTAGATCCCAGCTTCTAAAGGTTCCACCGCCTCCCAACAGTGCGACAGTCTGATGACCAAGCCATCACCACACGGCCTTTGGGGAGCATTCAGGATCCAAACTATAGCTTTCCACTAGGAGAAGACATTTCTTAAGAAAATGAGAAGGAGCCAGACTTGGAGTGAACAGAAGAGAAAAGCTCCCCAACCACAGGAAAAAGCATTTCAAAGATCCTGTGGCAGAAAACAGGAAGTGCTGGAATAGTTGACTCATAATGAGCAGGAAGAGAATGGCAGAGGAGAGTGGAGATGGGTGTAGGAAGCCCTTCAGAGCCTCCCTCTTAAGTCCTGGTATGGAAGCAGGGATTTCATTCTTAAGTGCACAGGGAAGTCACTGAAGGATTAAACAAGACTGACAACTGTAAAATGACAATAATATTTTTGTATTGAAAAGAATAACATCATTTAGTGTAGACTTTATGCCTTTAGAGAAGCTACTTCCCAATTTGGTGAGGCAGCCACTTAATTCCACAGGCATTCATTCATCTCCCAACTGATTTCTAGAAGGGAGTGCTCCTTTCTGAGGTAGAAGTAGGATAAGCAGGCACAGCTTCCTCAGGGGCTGGCTGGCTCTCCTTTGAGGACTGGGTATACTGGTTCTGGGGAGCTCAGAGGTACATCCTCATCTGTGCCTGGGGTAGGCTTCCTGGAGGAAAAAGAGCTGAGCCTTGAAGGAGGCTCCTTCCAGCTTCCATGAGAAAGAGGCTCAAAGAGTGGTTTAAAGGAGGCAGTCCAGACGTGGGGGAAGAGTTGGCTTAAAGAAATTTAACAGATTTTCAGGAAGGAGTGCCATTGGAACTTGAAGAATGGCTGGAAACAGGACAGAACTGAATAATTCTGATTTTGCAGCTATCCCCTCCCCCTCCCCCAAGGAAGAGTTCTCAAACTGAAACACACAGGTCACCAACGTTCTTCATGAGACCCTGCTCTGAACCTATCCCCTTTTCTGTCACCTCACTGAACATTGATGAAGGGTGGTATCATGTGCATGGTCTTCAGAATAAAGCAGTGAGAATTATGTAGATCTTATTTAGAGAACATTTAAAAATGCTTCTAGGTAAATGCAAATCATGATTCTCCTATGCCTGTTTCCTGCCGGTAGCCAACCAGTCTCCTAGGGATGGTTAATGTCAGAGGTGAAGTTGTTTTCCTGACTCCTGTTTCTTTTCTCTTTTCATTATGAAGTATATTCGGTGCTCTTCGAACTGGTGCTTACATGGTGTACATTTTGATGACCAAAGGCCTGAAGCAGTCAGTTTGTGACCAGAGCTTTTACTATGGACCCGTCAGCAAATTCTGGGCTTATGCATTTGTGCTAAGCAAAGCACCCGAACTAGGTGAGTGTCTTCCCTCCTTCCATTTCCTCCCCCATCTTTGTAGCTACATGTCCTTGTATTCATTTAAAAAAAAAATGAATAATGAAACAAACAGCTTGAAAGTCCTGTTTGGTTGGTTGAAGGGAAGTTATAACGAATGAATTTGAGGTTTTAACTGATCTGCACTTCCTCTGTTTCCTCCAGTCTTTTAAATAATTGTACCTCAAGTATATTAACAGTAAAATAGTTTATGTAGAACATGAAGATTTCCAAGCACTCCTAAAAGTGTACTTCCAGGGGTTTATAAAATATACACAGTCCCCTCTCTAAGGTCCATTAACAGTTGAGCTAATATTAGACTCTGAGGGAAAAAGAGCAGCTCGGCTATTTCCAAGCCCCATGTCTAAGATGCTTTCATCTTGAGTTGGGATTCAGATTAGAAAATTAAGCTTTTCGTTTGGGTGTCCTGTTCTCATTAACAAAGGCTAATTGTTGGTCTCTGGTGCTGTTGGATTTTAATCATCAGTGAGACTGACCTTGAGGAAGGGAGAAGTAGTTCCCCTTCTAGAAATTCATAGAAAATATAGGCTATATTTTTACATTTCTAGGATTTTTACCTTCAAATCTTCAAATGGGAAGGGTGGCGCTATTTGGCAGAAACACTGAAAGATGAAGGGGTGAGGATTTGATATGGGCATACTTCTCCAGGAAATGTGATTGTTGCCTGAGAAAGGAACCTGCTGGTGACAATATGCTCTGAGTTTGTTTGTTTCCAACCTGCAATTAAGAAGTGTATGTATTTAGTTCAGATATTCTAATTCTGGCATTAAAACTGCATTTAGTTGAAAAGATACTTATTGTTCCCTCTCCTGTTTCCCTTATAAAAAGGGGTTAGAGGCAATTTCATTGCAAGACTCCTGCAGTGTCAGGAACCAGCAGCCTTCTGTCAGGTGCCTCTACCTCACATCCCTGTGTCCGTCCACCCAGGATATGAATTCTCTCTGATGTTTGGGTCAGCATTTGCCACTGTGTGCTAAAAACCTCACTGCCTTCAACTAGCTGGCAGTTGGTTTGACAATTCCAGGTCAGGATAAGCAGCAGCAGAAAACTTGCTAAAATCTTTTCTAAGAGGGACAGCAGTGCAAACACAGGTCCTCCACATCCTCCCTAATAGCTAGAAGACCATGGTGTGCACCTGCACACAGAACCTATGAAAAGAGAATCTTAGAGAAAAACGCATTAAGTGGATTCATTTATTTAATAAGTTTATGCTAAGCGCCTACCATGCATCAGGCATTTAACAGGGGCTAGACTAGAATGGCTACTTTGTCTCAAAGAATTTTACAATATGAATTTTATGGATCAGGCCCCAGGAAGCTATTTTTTATACTTTTATTGAGACCACTAGGTACAAAGTCTTTGGTCAGAGAAAAGATTTTCAAACATGAATCTATGGATAATGCCTAGAAATCTACTTTAAGGATTTTTAGATTGTCAGAATATTTTAATTTTATGTTTTCATTAATGAATAAAATAAAACAACATGTTGTCAGATATATTTCTTTCATACTGATTCTTTTTTTATTTAGGTTCATAAGATTTCTGAATCAAAGCACTTATTTTCAAACTGGGGTTGGTCTGAGACTGGAAGCAGGTATTCTTTACTCTTGGAGCATGACTTTTTTTTTTCTTCCTTTAAAATAAATTTCTACATGATTAAAGTTCGAGAATTATTCAAGTTGAGAAATACAATATTCCCCTGACTTTTTCTTTATGCTTTATAAGTATCCTTATAAATAAGGATAAATAAATAAAAACTACCCCCATCATTAAATCAGAAGTGGTATCTTATTACTAACCCTTAACCCATTATGTACCATTATTCCAGAAAATTTAAATTGAGCAACAAATTTTAACCTTTTTTAATGTAAGTCTGTCATTGAATTATTCACAGAATTGGAAACTTGGAACTTAATGGGTTAAGTTGCAGATTGCGAAGAAGTAACCTCTGTCTTTTGTTCTCGAAAAGCCTTTTTTCTACAAGGATTCCTTGTCTCTTGTTCTATCCAATTGTATCTGAGGGGCTTGAGAATAAAAGTAGTTCCTTCTGCTTTTTGAAGGAATATTTTATTGTAGAACCACCTCAGGCTATTTATATTGGTCAGTTTCCTTTGAATACATGATTAGACCTCTGCTGTGTGTCTTCCTGACTTCCAGATTGAAGTCAAAGTTCTAGAACAGTGAATGGAGTTGGGGTTCCTGGTGGAGAGCTGTTACTGCAGCACTCAGATGTCCATGCTCTGTGTTACATTTATCCTGATGATGCTGATTCATCACCCGGTCTGAATTTTGTGTAGACCCGAATGTCCCACTCCCTTCTGCCCCATAGCAGTCTTCCTCGTGAACCCAGATGGAGGAAGACTAAGTTCACGGCTTGACAGGTGTGGAGTGGTATGCTGCTAGCACGCAACCCCTTCCCTAGAGAAGCTCATTCACCACAGTCATTTGTGGTGATAGTTTGTAGATTATCCAATAAGCCATCCCTTCGCAGCTAAAGTAAGGGATTCAGGTGTTGACATTGGGAAAAAGTAATCTTCACGTAGTCTCTTTAATGAAGCTAGGTAGCAATCTAAAATCTTAACACAGTTCCAGATTTTTTATATAGTGATATTTCCATGTTCTGAGGACCTTTTTCAGTTTAAAAATATGAAATATTATCCTTCAAATATTCTAGAGCTTGTTTGACAGTGGCCTTGCAGGGTTGAACCACTGAGTCAAAACAGTTCTAAAAATCAGCGCCCGTGCTGCAGGACAGCCAACCACTGCCCGTATTGAGTGACGTTTGCCTGGAGACTTTTGATGCACTATGGGGGTTGAATTCCTTCCCAGTTTTTTGCAATTAGGAAACTTGTTTGCTAAGTTTGATTGAGAAAGATTTATCCTTTTGGATTATTTATTTATAACTTTGCTTATTTTCCAGTCCCAATTTCTACCTTTCAGTATTCTAAGATTCTGGCCTCCTCTATGAATATTGGAAGGAAAGGAAGGAACAGTTCTCCCATATACAACAATGAAACTGTGTTTCTCTCCCAAAACTGCATGCCTGTAGTTTTCACTAAGCTTTTTTATAATTGCAGTAAAATATACATAATATTCACATTGTTGTACAACCATCACATCATCCATCTCCAAAGCTTTTGCATCTCCCCATTTAACACTGTCTGCCCCTTGCGCCTTTCACTAAACTTTTAGTAATAGCAAGGACTCTGTTCAGCAGAAAACAGTAAGCTTGTTTCAATGAACTTAGAGGGTTACACTCTACTAGAACAAGTGAGAGGAAGAGAGCCACCATCCTGCTTTGTATGCCAAATCTTTAGCGCCTACTATTTGAATTATATTAGATCCTGCTGAGATTTGCTTTTGTTAAAACTTGGAAACATCTGCTCTGAGTCTAGGTCCTTGCTCAGTTGAGCTTGTCATTGTTTTTGAAACTCTGACTCAGCAGCACTCCAGCTAACTCTGCGAAGAGAAACTCAGCCATCTGTGACAAGCCACACGCTGGTATGATCTCGGTTTCCCTTGGTGGCTGTGTGTACTCTGGGGTTTCTAAATGATAAAGGACTTCTCCTTCATAGATTCATAGAGATCTGCACTTAGCAGGTGCACAGGCAGAAGGTGTAGTTTAGGAGGGACATTTAGGTTCAAAAAACATCAGGCTATGCCTGCAGGTTCTCTCTTGACTGAAAAAAGCTAGACCAAAGGTTAGAAAGATCATGATTAAGAGGACATAAACCAGAAGGTAGCTAACATAAGTGACATGACTGAAACTTTCAAGAGTTCAAAGTCTCATTGCTTGTACTTGACCAAAATGTATTCCATAATGCCAGCTGGGTCTGTGGCCAAGAAAGATCGGTTGGCCAACATCAAATATACAGTCCCTAGGAGAGTTTACATTTCTGGGTCCCTTTGTAGCACCGGCAAGCCGGTAAATGCCAGAGTTTGGCATGCCTCTGACTCATGACAAATTAAATATTACGTTGTGTGGTTTCTCTAGAGGAAATATATTTTGTACCCCAGAGTACCTGGTTGATGCATCTAAGTGGCAGTGTCAATGACCTTGAAAGGTCTGGGTTGGCCCTTATGGAACCCCCACCAGTTTTCCTTCACACAAGGGAAACTGTGGTTCTCTGCATCTGTTATCTTGGGAAGTGACCCTGATTTGGCATTGGAATGGCGCTGCTGAGCGGTTCCAGAGCCATCACTGGGAGATAGTCATCTTCATTACTCCATCTATTATCCTGCACATTTGTTCTGGAAGAAATTCTTAAGTGAATTCAAATTCATTTTGTCTTCAAGATTTCATAACACATCCTTAACTCCAACCCCCTCTTCCAAAGTACCTAGAAACACCTAGTACATCTCAGACCAAGCCTGGGACAACCCCAACTCCACCCCCAGTCAAGAAAAACGAAACCTCAACCCTAGAATTGCAGTTTCCAGTTTGCATTCCATATTAGTTCATTCTAATTTGGCCTTTTCTTTAGTCATAAAGAATTAGGATGAAGTGCATGTTATTTTATGGCATATACTTTTATTACAGTGTGTTTAGAGATCATGTTGGATATATATTTTAGTTAATGCTAAGAGACTTGGGGAAAAACATTTTCTCAATATGAATGACTAAAACTTGTTTTTAACATACAGTTCCTTGGATTTCTGCCTTCTTTCCACTGTGAAGAAAGGTCGGCTGGAATTATTGTGTCTATGTTGTAGTTTACAGAGGGAAGAGAGGCACAGAGCAATAATTACACAGTAGTGAGTCTTTGACAGGCATGCCAAAATAGCAGAGTTTGACACTAGGAAGTGGACCCCAGGTCTCCCGACACCAGTTTCAGCCCTTAAATATACACATGAGAGTGACCATCATCATCTGTCATTATCAGTCGTCTGACATTTATAGACATAATAAAAATCAGGTATCTCATGAGACGGGAGGATTTCATGGAAATTTTAAACAGGTTCAGAAATGTAGCAACTGGAGACTTAGTTTTTCTTTTCTAAATAAATAAAAGTAATAACAAATAATAATTTGGTAGAGAAATACACTCATAGCCCCTGGTGCATGGAATGGGGCACCACCTGTATTCCAGCCACACCCATCAGAACCTTAAAAGTCTTCCCAAGCCCACTGTTCTTTGACCTTGCCTAATGCCAAACATTCTAGGTCATCATAAGGTAAATGAATGATAAGCATGAGTCCCCTTTGTGCTTAATGAAATTGCAGACTAAAAGGACCTTCTAATTCTTGTTATACAAAGAGAAGTCATTCTGGGTTCACCAGAGACCCTGAAGGATGCGAGTTTCCCACTGTCTGATAACCACAGAGATGAGAAGGAAACATTTACCCACATACACCTGCTTCTGTCTCACATACCCGTGTCTCATCCCTTTTTATCCTACTTGTTAATGCAATTGGGTGAACTATTACTGGGCTTGCCTTTCATCCACTTTCACATAAATGTTCTACATTTTCTATTTTTCAGAATCATGGAAAGAGTATCATTGCAGATAGAAAGCATCTACCCACCTGAGCATAATTCTAGTGATGTTATAAGGAAAATTTTTGATGGATCCTGGAGAGCTTTTTTATAGTTAATTCCATAAAATGAACTCTTATTTTCAGTAATTCCTCACTTGATTCATGAGTATCAAATATTCCTTCTGCCCTCATCAGCACATGTGTATGGAGGATGACTTTTGTTGCCCATTTTTTCCGTCTTTGCCTTTTATTTAAATTTTGCTTTTCTTACATATTGTAAGGGTTGCACATTATACAGAGAGCTCACAAAGGTAGGTGTTTAAGGGGTACCCTTTGTCATGAATCAAAGAAAAAGTATGGTTTTACAGCTCTGGAGAGTCCTAAGAATATTTTGCTGGGCACTTGAATTGCATTCTCTTGATTGGCAAGTCACCAGGTCTGTTGAGTGATATGTCCTAAGCTGTATGGTTCACTTGAGAATCAGGCAGCCTGACTGATAATGTCCATTCTAGATAAAAATTAGGAGGACGTTGTGTAAAATGCCTTAAAAGTTAACATTTGTTGCTTACTTGCTATGTATGAAGAGGGCATATTGACTATCTTTGATTCTCAGATAATTCCAAGCTGCAGTTACTAATTATCATGTTTTATAGATGAGGAAACTAGAAAAATAATGAAAATAAGTAACTTGCCCAAGGTCAGAGAGCTAGCAAATACCAGTTCATGATTATAACCCATCCATCTAATTCTCCAGTCCTAGCTCAAGGTGTCTGCCCTCTTCCAAAACTCTGGATTATCATTGTGTATAGTCAGGGGCTCATGTATGTTTTCCCTTCTTTATCTTCCAGGAGACACAATATTCATCATTCTGAGGAAGCAAAAGCTGATCTTCCTGCACTGGTACCACCACATCACTGTGCTCCTGTACTCTTGGTACTCCTACAAAGACATGATTGCCGGGGGTGGTTGGTTCATGACTATGAACTATGGCGTGCACGCCGTGATGTACTCTTATTATGCCTTGCGGGCCGCGGGTTTCCGAGTCTCCCGGAAGTTTGCCATGTTCATCACCTTGTCCCAGATCACTCAGATGCTGATAGGCTGTGTCATTAACTACCTGGTCTTCTACTGGATGCAGCAAGACCAGTGTCACTCTCACTTTCAGAACATCTTCTGGTCCTCACTCATGTACCTCAGCTACCTTGTGCTCTTCTGCCATTTCTTCTTTGAGGCCTACATTGGCAAAGTGAAGAAAACAACGAAGGCTGAATAGTGTTGGAACTGAGGAGGAAGCCATAGCTCAGGGTCATCAAGAAAAATAATAGACAAAAGAAAATGGCACAAGGAATCACATATGGTGCAGCTAAAACAAAACATACGAGCAGACACAAAACCCGAGGCAGCTTAGGGATAATTAGGTTGACTTAACCCAGTAAGTTTATGATCCTTTTTGGGTGAGGACTCACTGAGTGCACCTCCATCTCAAAGCACTGCTGCTGGAAGACCCCAATCCTTCTTATCTGTTGACTCTAGGACAAACGAGAACAACAGTGAGCCAGAGGCAGAGAGACTAATAGAAAGCAAGCAATGGTTATTAACACTAAATGAGAAAAAGTATTTACTAAGTGTTATCTTTCTCTAAGGATGAAAGAATTTTATTTTAAAAACTGTGCGAGCACATACACACACACACACACACAATCCTTTCTAATCTTTCTTGACATGAAACTGGAGCCAGTAGAAAAGATGAAAATGGAAGAGACACAGGGTTTATATCTAGGACAATAATGCTTTTGCAGAAATTCAAGCCTTATTAAGAAAGGTTAGCTGTTGTAGCCCCCATGAAAAAAGATGTCTTAATCAGTTTTTAGTTCAACTCAAAAAAAAAAAATAGATGGACATTTTTCCCTTCACTGCCTAGCCTCAGGCTAGTGAGTTTGCCAAAAACAAACAGGGCACAGTACTTTTCCAAGGTTCTTTCTGGGAGAATGGACATAATGCAACCCAGGTCCCGAAGGGGCAGTTCTCTATCAGAGTATTTCTAATAGTCGAGTTATAATTTCTACTCTTAGATGAGATATGAGGCATTTGTTCCATTGCCCCAGACTTTTGAACAGAACAGTAAATGCAGACTCAAAAAATAAAAAATAAAAACACAATCAGATGGCTTGAAAGTAGATCCTATAACTGTATGTGGAAAGCTGAGCCCAGTACCAGTGGAGCTGGAAAAGGGGAAAAGACATGAGCTGAAGATCCATTCAGTAGCCAGATGGGAGGATACCCACTCCCTGTTTGACTTTACACATACTCCTCATTTTCGAATGAAGCCCTGGGGGACAGTCCATGTTTTCTACATTTTTGTGAATTTACAAAGAAATCTGCAGGGTCTCTGTGTGAATTGGGGTAAGCACTGTTTCTGCCTGGTCCCCAAGTCATGCAGAGGTGTTCTAAGTGCCCTCTGCTGGCCAAGTGGAGATAATCAGCAAACACCATGAAAAGTTTTAGTTGATAGCAAAAGGCCCCCATATAAGAGTCATTCAAATTTTAAATGATCAAGCAACTCATCGTATATTTGGCCAAATGAGAAGACATTCTTCCTGCTTCAAGTCAGCTCCAGAAATTTTTTAAAAGGGACTTTTGCTGTGGAACTCAGAAAATCAATTTATTAAGAGCCATATTCTTTTAAAAAAAAAAAAAAAGCTAGATAACATTATCTGTAATATTTCAGTCCTCTACAAGCCAAATAAATGTGTCAATGTTCCTAGTATTTCAAAGAAGCAATTATGTAAAGTTGTTCAATGTGATATAATAGTATTTTAATTGGTTCAGTAGTTTAATGATTAGGCAAACTAGATGAAAAGATTAGGGGCTACTACACTGCATAGATTAGACTCACATAACCACACATATGCACACAAATGTGGGGTACACTGAACTTCAAAACCCAAATGAGTAGTAACACATTTTCTGGCTAGCAGAAACTGTTGTTTATCTTTCTTGCTTTATTTGAGAGTGTACAGTAAAAGGGATTTTTCAAATTATTTTTATATTATTTTAGCTTTAATTGTGCTGTCATTCATGAAACAGAGCTGCTCTGCTTTTCTGTCAGAGATGGCAAGGGCTTTTTCAGCAACTTGTTTATGTGTGGAATTTAAAAAGAATAAAGTTTTATTCCATTCTGTGTGAATGGCTTGAACAGTGAACAGAGTCCATAACAGACCAAGTCATGACTGAAAGACGGGGGTGGGAGCCGTGCAGGGGAGAGAAGCTGTTACATCCATGTTAAACTATTGTGAACGGTCTGTGGTGTCCTGATGTTGGTTCATAGATGAGACATGATTGATGGAAGGATGTATTTTATTAGGGCAGAAATTGATGTGAGCTGAAAAGACAGGTCCTGCTACAACAACTAAGATAAATTCTTAAGATGCAAATGTTCTTTTGAGCTTTGCAAAGACATGATACTGTGCAATATGCCTTTTTTCCCCCCTCTTAGAACAGAAAATGAGTAGAATATTTAAGACAAGAAAAAAGGCCACATATCAACTGAATTTAGTCAAAGGACCAGTCGGAGGCTCATTTGGTAGGATTAATTTAATTATTTAATTCAGTGATTTATCATAGATCCTTTAATGCAGGTTAGAATAAGGAAATGAGCATAAACCTTAAAAAAGACTCTAAATGATGCTTCTGAAGCATGTTCGTCTTGGTATTAGGTTCATGCTTCTGTTCACTTGTAAAATAACTTAAAATTTTTGTTTACAGGTTGAATGTCTAATAAATAGTTTTTAAACTAGCTAAATATCTAAAGCATTTTCAATGTTTATCATGGGAGGAAAAAAAGCCACACATTTTTTTTTTAAAAAGCAAAATTCTGGTATTATAGGTTCAGCGCACTGTTTTTAATATATCTAAGCTTAGCTGCTTTAATTATATTGAGATATGAGGCTGGATCACTGGCCCATGACAAATCTGAAACCTATCAGAGAATTGACTGCCACACAGATAATCCTGCTGTCAGTTAACATTCCAGGAAAATGGGCAGGCAATTTTTATAGCTGTCCCACTGTGCTACAATAGAATATCTTTCTATTACAGAGTTTCCACTGCATTCCAATCCCAGTATGGTGAAAATATCATTCCTGGATTTAATAAAAACAAATCCTTGATATCATACATGTATGTATGAAATAATTATACATATACATATATGTATGTGTATGTATATATATAAATTCACACATGAGATCTGAACAGCAACCCAAATGCATGAATTTGCAATAAAATTCAAGTGAGAAATGCTCCACTCATTCAGCAGGGGTTTTTTTCTGAACCTTGTAGTGTTGCTTATGAGAAAAGAACAACTATTATTATTTATTTATTGTATTTATATCCAATGCTAGGCCAAAGTACCAAGTTTAAATTATGGATTAAGGTTATTACAGGTAATTTATTCCCACTTTTTCTAATCACACTGCACTACAATAACTAGTGGGAGAGGGGAATACTTACCTATGTATTAGTTGAGGAGAATGAGAGGGTTGGTTATATCCCTCCCCATCATTTCTCCAGCTCTCTATTCTTACATAGAGACTGGTTAGTCCAGTCACTAACATCTTGACTCCAGTCCAAAATTTCATTTGAGTGAGTAGAATTGAATGGAAAAAGCAGTAGAAACCTGGGAGAACACTTCTAGCCAAGAGACCCATGGGAAAAAAATTTTTTTTTAAATCTGATGTAATATCTTTAGGATAAGATATACTCTGTCACTTCAGAGTAACAAAACACCTCTGGAGTCAGTTACAGAAGGCCATATTCCCAAATAGCTGAATTACCTGGGCGAGAGAGCATGCTCAGATAATCTTTTCCTTGTTCTGATAGAACCAGCTCTGTTCAGAGGCTACGTGTCACACAAGTAAGCCAACAACGGCACACTGAGGGCTTTTTTTCCAGTTTGGATAATGATTCTTTGATGGAGTTGTTGGGCTGACCAATGTTTATTCTAGGGAACTGCTAGGAGAGGAGAATGGAGAAGACCAAATAGACTTTGCCTCCCAGACTTCAGAACATGGTCCATGTCTGTATCTCTTAGACACTTATTTTCCAGAGAAAAGTTTCTATTCTGAAAAGTATCACTGTGTGAGAATACCATGATGAAAGCCCAGAATTTTTCAGGAGTCAAATGTGTCTTTTCCCAGTCTTTGTTTTCAATAATAAATATTTTGCTATCAACTTGGGATGATAGTAGAGCCTATGTTCATGGTATGAGTCCTTATCTCCCACAGCTCTTTAAAGTTGTTCCTCTGCCCAGTTCTTTGTGCCATCAAGAAGAAATTTCACTAAGACCAGACCACAGCATTTAACCTGTCACAGATGCACATTAAAATCATAAAAGTGATGCCCTATCTTGTTCTGACAATCAGTATGGAGTGGTAGGTAGCAGTTTGCCAATGAGCTTGCTGCCTCTGTATGCTGGTACCTGACAGTGATTGCAAAACATGAGACAGTACAGTTACAGCATTTTCTTGAATGCTGGTTGTGACAGAGGCTATTATAAACATCTGTGAGCCAAATGGCCAAATCTATAGCAGAAGAGGCCGGTTGAGTACACCCGCACACTGCGTCAAAGAATATCATAAGCCTGTTGAATCGTTAAGTGACTTTCCTCATCCTCAGATACTTTGAAAATTCAGGGTTCATAAAAGGGAGGATGGGATCCTCAGACTTCCCCTCCTCCTGCATTCCACTTCTTAAAGTGACAAGTTGTTTTTGCAGCCCAGGTGGACAGCAGGAGCACATCCGTGAGTGAGTTTGGAGAGGTCTTAGTAATTGGTACTATAATTTTAGGTCAGGCAGGTGACAGTCTTGTGATCAGATAGATGTCCCGGGAAGTCCATACCCACAACTGCATTGTAGGAAACTCCTGATGTAACTGTTTAAAGAAACTGGTTCCATAAATTGGTCAAGCCACCTTTGTAACCAGTTAAGACACAACTGAAAGTTTCCATCTTGTGTTGATATGTAAGACCTGTTATTTTCCCAATGTTTGGTGGTGCTTGTGACTTTTTCTCCCAGTGGACAAAAATCAAGGTTACAGAGGCAGTCCGACAGTGCTTTCTGGTCATGTTCATTTCAGACAAGTCTGCTGGTCTGGAGATGTTCAGGCAGGAGGTTGCTTGCTACTACCTTGAAAACCACCTGAAAATTCAGCTTCTTAGGGGCCTCAGGGCCTGTGTTCAGAGACAAACCCACCCATCAAAGCCTCACAGAGCAAATCACAGCAATGTTAAAATTGTTATTTTCAAGTGCTTATTTCACTACATTAAAAGAAATATTTTTTTTGGTGTATTAAGATTAAAAATAAAATCATAACTTTTGATTTAAAAATCAAACTATGTTTCTGGTTTCTTTTATCACTTGTTTTGGGCAGTTTAAAGGATACTTCCAGAGCACTTCAGGTTTGTCAGAATTCTCAGACCATTTCCACACTGAACACCCATGTGTTCATAGGAGATGAGTGACTAAAACTCCCTCTGGGTTCCCTGACTGCCCAGCAATGATGTAGTCCTCAAGGTGTTTAGCTTTTCAGTTAAGCCTCTTATGGGTGTGACATTTTTCGAATTACATGTCTTCCACATCTGTTAGCTCCATGGAACAGTCTTAATGGAGCAGACAGGCTAAATCAGATCCAGAGGGGGAAAAAGAACTCATTAGATCCAGAGTGGCAGAGGTAGAAGGAACGAGATTTGAACATAATCTCCTTAGCTTTGATTTCATTGCCATTGTTTAATCTTTTGGAAAGGAGACTATATAAATGAATAAAAATTCCAGTGTTCTGCACTGAACTTTACCATGACATTGGACAAAGTAATTCAGCATAAAATATATTGGGAAAAAAATTTAAGCAAGCACACAACCTCCTTAGCACTGACTCAAGATGTCAGAATACCACACACCTAACAGCTAATAGCAGGGGCAATCCAAATTATCCATTCCCTGGCCCTGAAATAATGTGGCCTCCAAATTCCAGTGTTTGGTACATTGTATTGCACACTAGATTAGGTTTTCATTACTATGACCAAAATACCTGACAAGAACAATTTAGGGGAAGAAAAGGTTATTTGGCTCCCTGTTTCAGAGGTTCTTTCTGTTATCAACCAACTTCATTGCTCTTAGTCCAAAATGAGGCAGAGCATCATGGCAGATGGGTATAGAGGAGGAGCCTTTCCCCAGTCATGGCAGCCAGGAAGCAGAGGAAGAGGCCACAGGGAAGATGCACACTTCCAGGACTCCCCGTGACTTACCTCCTCCAGGCACACCCCACCTGTCCATGGTTACCACCCAATCAGTGCATTCAAACTAGGATGGACTGATTAGGCTACAGCTCTCACAATCCATTCATTTCACCTCTGAACATTCCTGCACTAACAGGAGGTTTGGAGGATACTTATATTCAAACCATAACACATACTTAGGAGGTTCAATGGTTTATATCATCCTTCATGGCTTTTTGTAGAGCATCCACACAATGTACAACACATTCATTATCACATTTGTTCTTAAAACCCAAGCACCTGATGTAATGAGTATTTTCCACAGTCAAATGATGCCCCTTTTCACATCATCTCTGAATATAATATTAAGATGAAACAACAATTTTTTTCTTCTTAACTCAGTAAAATGGGGAGGGGGGTCTATACTGCATGCAAAATACTTTTACTAATTTCAAAAGCCGGTGAAGGGGGCAAACCTCAGGAAGTTTCTGATTTGAGTGAAATCCCAGAAACCTAATACAAATGACTGCCATCACAAAGCCTCTGGTACCTATCTCAAGAAACGGGAGCTTCAGAAATGAACCAAGTATTAGAGCATAAAAGCATTTATTTCTAGATCTAGCTAACAAAATTATTGTTCCCATGTATCTCTAAGAACAAGAAGTATATAGCAAGTTAACTGTGAAAGATGAGATCAGAATGCAATATTTCAGTAACATGATCATTCAGTCATGTACCTAAAATCTGCCATCTTGAATCCTCAGTTTCCTATTACTATAACAAATACCCCAGAGGGCCAATTCGTAAAGGCAAAAGATTTATTTTGGCTCAGTTTTGAAGGTTTCTGTCCATGATCAATTGTCCCATTGCTTTGGGCCTGTGGGTTTTTGTTTTTAGAATGAAAAAAACTAAT
Organism: Glaucomys volans; assembly: GCA_020662805.1. Lineage (NCBI taxonomy): Eukaryota > Metazoa > Chordata > Mammalia > Rodentia > Sciuridae > Glaucomys > Glaucomys volans. The sequence continues at coordinate 1,616,084 of JAJEJO010000202.1, read as the reverse complement.
TGGGTATCTTAATCAATCTTCGCAGGGGCTGTCCTAAGTCCATGGTGAGGACAGTTGAAATAACTGAAAGGGCTCCCTGCTGGTCTGTGTGTTCATCCCCAGGCTTGGTAGATCTTGGAGTGGGATCTTAATTATTTCCAGACATCTCTCCCTAAGACCAAATTGGAAGACCCAGATAAGCACAGAGCTACACAGAATTAACACTAGTGCCTTCCTAGTGCCTTCCTAGTTCACACATCCTCTAATATATCACTAAGCAAAGAACTGCAGGCAAGACAGGGATGCTGTGGGTCAGAAAAAGTTTGGACCCTACGAATTTAAAAGAGATTGTTATCTAATGAATCAGTCTAATTTATGCCTTGTTAGAGTTTGGATTTTGAATGCCCCCCACAAAGGCCCACTGTGATAAAGGCTTGGTTCCCAGATTGGCACTATTGGAAGGTCATGGAATCTCGGAGAAGTGGAGACTCATGGGAATAACCTGGCACTTATATCCTTAGGTCATTGGGAGCATACTCTTGAAGGGGATTGGGAAACCTGACCCCTTCCTTTTTTGACTCGTGGATGTAAGCTGAATGGTTTTGCTTCACCACAAGCTCCTACCGTCTTACCACAGGCCCACAACAAAGGAGTCAACTGATCGTGGACAGGAACCTCCAAAACAGAGCCAATATATCTTTTGTCTTTACAAATTGATCGTCACTGATCTCAGGGCAGCATGGCAGAGAGTGCGTAGAGGTGAAAGGCAGAATCCCAGGGAGCACCACTAGCACAAGAATCACACCTGGTAGAGGCACAATCTAAAGGGACAATAGATCAGGACTCTTCATGGTAAACTGACTCTGGAAAAGTTCCCTGCACTTCCCCGTATATTCTCTGGATGCTCTAATAAGGAGTTACCTTGAGAAGGTCCTGTCTGAGTCTATGCTCTGGAAGTCAGAGGCCCCTGAATTTTCCTGTCTCTGGGTCCCTGCAATAATACAACTAAACTGACTTACCAGGGGGCTGGTTTAAAAGACAGTTTGAACCCAAGACAGAGCCTCTGACATAAACCCACTGAGAATTCTGTGCTGAGAAACTGGACTGCCATATGGAATGGAGCGGGGGACACTTCCCCCCAGTGCTGATGGTGGAGACTCCATAGTATCTCCTTGCCCTCTGAATGCACAGCACACGAAGCTGTAGACTGGACCTGTGCCAGACAATCACTTTGGTGGTGACAGGTTGCAGTGTCAGGGTCTTTCTCAGTTCTTGGAATGTTCAGGCCAAATAACTCGATTTAATCTGAGCCTGGGGGAGCTGATTTCCATCCTAGCTCATCCTGGGTCAGGCCACAAACCACACCTACTGGTCACCATGCAAGCACCACAGGGAAGAAAGAAGTGGTAAAGAACCCCAGGTTTTGCTCTCTCTCTCCAAGGGATACAGAGCCTAAGAAGACAGAAAGGCCCCATCAGTGCAGGGTGCCGACATCTACTCCTGCCAGCACAATCGAACTCCTTGGCAGAGAGAATATTTTTATTTCTTATTAATGCTTTCTGTTGTTGCTACTGTTTTGTATTTGTGTATTTTTTTTCTTTCTTCTCCTCCTCTACTTCCTCTTCCTTCTCCTTTTAATATTTAACTGTTTTCTGGTTTTCCTTTTTCCATTTTTCACTATTTTACCTTTCTCCTGCTTTCTTTACTTCTTTTCTCTTTTAAACTTTTTAATGTTCCTTCCTTATCTTTTCCATGTATCATTTTGTTCATTTTTTATTTTTTACTTTTTGATTTTTAAAATTCTTTTAACTCTTTAGTTTATTCTACTATTTTTGCCTCTTTTATGTTGTAATTCAGGTTTCTTATTTTTAAAATCTGGTTTGTGTTGTTATGGTTATTTGTTTTCTTGGGGTGCTGAGAATCTAGCCTGCACTTTGAGCACATTGGGTGAGTACTTGGCCATGGAGCTACACTTGCAGCCCAGCTCAGAGAAATCCTACCATATTCCAGCCACAACCTAGCCTTACCTGAACCTTGGTGGATACTTCAAACTAAATAGAGGACATAAAAACCCCCATACGGCTACTGGACCAAGTAGGCATGGCTGTGGTAGGAGGGCAGAAACCGTGCTTCTGGGCATTCACTGTCATAGCAAAAGCAGAGAGAAATAAAGCAACAGATGTGAAGTCACATCTACAAGGAACCTCAGCATAGGTTGCTTCCATACAACATCGGGCCACACAGTGCGATAAGACCAAATTAGCAAACACAGAGGGTTGACTACTGTGTTTTCTACACCCCACCTGCCTGAACCACCAAAGTGACCCCACTCTTGATAGACCAATAGATATAGTGGATCCCTAAGGCTCAGCCACATTACACATTCTGTCAAAACCCAGTAATCATAGCCAAAGGAGTCAGAGGAAAACTACACTATATGATACAATTGGAATGAAACTCAGCACTATACAATAAACTGGTATCCTGGGACACATCATCAAGAGAGGGCTATTTGCTAAGAAGCCCTCACATAAAATTGGAAGAGATATGTATCCCAACCAATGCTCATATCCCAACATAGAAAACAAGAAATGTGAAAAAACAAAGAAACATGACACTTCCTAAAGTTCATAACTCACTAGTAACTGATTCCAAAGATCCCTAAGTAAATGAAGTGCCAGACAAAAAAACTCAAAAGAATGATTTTAAGAGCTCAATGAGTTCAAAGAACCAAACAGAAATCTTAAAAAGTGAGAAGCCAAATAAGTCAGATCAAAAACTCAGTTGAAAGGCTTACCAATAATCTAGATTTGAGTAGTAGGAAGAATATCAGGGCTTAAAGACAAGGTTAAGGAAAAACACATTCAGACTGAAATAAAGGAAAATAAGAAGAATGAACAGAATGCACAAGATGACTAGAGTCCTACTAAAGGACCCAAACACACACATGTCAAGAACAGACAGAGAAGAGCAACAGACCAAACACATAAAAAACCTATTCGGTGAAATAATAGTAGAAAATTTCCCAGTTTTTTGTAAAGACATGGACATACAGGTACAGGATGCATTTAGAACCCTAAACAGAAACAACAGAAAAGAACTTCTCCATGCACATTATAGTAAAACTGTCAAAAGTACAAAACAAAGAAAATATCACAAGATGCAGGAGAAACATGCCAAATCACATTTAAAGGAGAATTCCATAGAATAATAGCATATTTCTCGGCAGCAGGAGGAGGACATGGAATGATGTATTTCAAGTCATGAAATAAAATAACTTCCAGCCTAGATTACTACACACAGCAAAGTTATCCTTCAAAGCCCAAGAAGAAATAAACACCTTCCATGATAAGCAAGAAACTAAGAAAATTCAAGATCACTAAACAGCATTACAGAGGATAATTTGGGGACTCTTACCCTCAGAGGAGAAAGAGAAACACAATCATGGGAGCACAGGAAAGAATAAGTCTCACTAGAAGAGAAGAAAAGAAAATAAGAATTAGGAAAGAATCAAATATATTGACACATAAGATCATTAAATCTCTAAACTGAGTGAGAGGAAAAAGAAGTGACCATGGAATATTCAAAACAATCAGAAGAAAACAACAAAATGACAGGACCAATGGCATATCTTTCAATAATAACCCTTAATGTAAATATTCTTACTTTTCCAACTAAAAGATGCAGACTGGCTGAATGGATTAAAAAGCAAGACCCAACAGTATACTGCCTGCAAGAAACTTACCTCACCAGCAAAGACACACAGACTGAAGTTGAAAGGATAGAAAATGATAGTCCAAGGAAATGGAATCCAAAAGCAAGCAGGAATACTCACATTTGACAAAACAGACTTTAAACCAAAATCAGAAGAGACAAAAGGAGGCCACTACATATTTATCAATGAAATAATTCAAGAAGATAGAGTGTTTATAAATATATTTAGACACCAAATGTTGCAACACCTAATTTTAATAAAACAAATACTTCTGGACATAAAAGGAGATAGAGGCCCCAAAACAATGATACCAGGTGACTTCAATACCCAATTCACATCAATAGGTGAGAAAAAAAGTCAACTAAGAAATATCAGAGTTGAATTACACTGTAGATCAATTGGACTTAGCAGACAACTACAGAATATTCTACTCAATAGACACAGGCTACACATTCTTTTCATCAAAGCATGGAACTTTTTCCAAAATAGATCATATGTATTAGGTCATAAAGCAAGTCTTAACAAATTTTAAAATATTAAATTACTGCTTACATTTTATCAGATCGTAATGGTATAAATCTAAAAATCAACAGCAACAAAAACTATAGAAATTATGCAAACTCAAGAAGATTGAATGATACACTGTTGAACAAACAGCGAACCACTGAAGAATCAAATGAAAATGAAAACAACATACCAAACTCTGTGGAATACAATGAAAGCAGTACTAAGAGGGAAGTGCATAGCTATAAGTACCTATGTTAAAAAGGCAGTACAAATAAATAACCTAATAATGCATCTCAAGTTCTTAGAAACTGAACCCAAAATGAGTAGAAGGAAAGGAATAATAAAGATAAGGGAAGAAACAAATGAAATATAAACTAAAAGAAAAATACAATAATACATTGGAACAATGAAACAAAGAGTCAGTTTTTTGAAAATAACAAAATTAGAAACCCTTAGCTAAACTAAGCAAAAGAAAGAGGAAAAGACCCAACTAAATAAAATTAAAGATAAAAAAGAACATTACAATGGATACTATTTAAATTAATGTGATTATTAGGAAATATTTGAAAACTCATATACCAATAAACTGGAAAATCTAGAAGAAATGGACAAATTTCTAGACATATATGACCTAGCAAATTGTACTAAGAAGATACTTAAAGACCTAAACAGATCAATGACAAGAAATGAGATTAAAGCAGTAAGAAAAAGTCTCCCAACAAAGAAAAGCCCAGGAACAGACAGATTCATGCTGAATTGTGCTAAACTTTTAATGAAGAACTAACACAAATGCTCCTCATACTACTCCATAAATAGAGAGGGAAGAACCCCTTCCAAACCCATTCTAGCCAGTATTAACCTGCTACAAAACCTGACAAAGATACCCAAAAAAGAAAATTAGACCAATATCCTTGATGAACATAGATGCAAAAATCTTTACTAAAATTTTTGTACATCAAATTCAACAGCAATTAAAAAGATCATAGTTGATTACTTCAACCAGAACCTCAATAGTTCAGGAGTCAAAAGCAAGAATTTATAAATGGACTCACATCAAATTAAAAAGCTTCTACATAGCAAAGAAAACAATCAACGGACTGAAGAAACAATATTCAGAATGGGAAAAAATCTTTGCCAGCTATTCTTCTGGCAGAGGATTAATATCCAGAATATATGAAGAACTCAAAATCTTAAGAACAAAAGAACAAGTATTCCAATTTAAAAATGGGTAAACAGACACATCTCAAAAGAAAAAATACAAATGGCCAGTAAATATTTGAAAAAAAAAAATCCTCAATATCTTCAACCATCAAGGAAATGTAAATCAAAACTATACTGTGATTCCATCTAACCCTAGTCAGAATGGCTATTTCTAAAAAAAAAAAAAAAATACTGGCAAAGACATGGAAGAAAAAGGACCCTTATACACCGGCAGTGGGAATGCACATTAGTACAGCACCTATGGAAAACAGTATAGTGATTCCTCAAAAAACTAAGAATAGAACTACCATATGACCCAGCTATACCAGTCCTTGGTACTTATGTAAAGGAAATGAAGTCAGCATAAAAAAGAGGTATCTGCATACCCATGTTTATTGTGGCCCTATTAACAATAGTCAAAGTATGGAATCAGCCTGGGTGCCCATTAGCAGATGAATGAATGAATAAAGGAATTGGATATCTATGTCCAATGGAAGGATAAAATCATGTCATTTGCAGAAATATGAACAGAACTGGAGGATATCATATTAAGTGAAATTAGCCAGATACAGAAAGTCAGGTATTGCATGTTTTCTCTCATATGTAGTAACTGGGGGGGGAAAAAAAAAACAGAAAAAAGAAAAAGAAAAATGATGACCTTGAAATGCAATTGGGACTATTAAGGAAGGGGAAGAGGACTGGGGAGAGGGAAGAGAGATGGGAGAGCAAAGGAGGGTAAAGGGGAGGGAGGCATAATCAAACATAATATGTGCATGTATTAAAATGTCACAGTGAAGCCCATTAATTTGAACAATTAATTCAGGCCAATAATTATAATAAAATAACAATAAATTTAAAATGAGAAAAAAATAGAAAATCTAATTCTAGAGAAGGGACTGACTGTGACACAATACAAATTTCACCTTAAATTCAAATAATTTGTTTGTACTGACATTCCTTCCAGCTGATAAAATTCCAGGATCTTTTAATGAATTTAAGCTACACTTGCCATGAAATTATTGAATAGTTCAAAAATAATTATGCACACAGTAGGATAAAATACTCATGCACCAGTATTGCTTTTTGAGCACCAGAACTGTTTCCACCAAATTTGTGGTCTATATATGAAGCTTATGCAGGGGTTTTCCACAAACCCAAAACCAGCACAGAAGCTGGGAACATTTAATGGGGCAGGTTCATGTCACTGTACATCAACGACATGGAGGAAAGTGCAGTAGGCCAAAGAGCTGGAGAAATTTTCTCTCTTGCAAAGGTAGAGAAGCACAGAAGCATTTCAAATACAGCAGTACCACACAGAAAACAAATGTGAACATATTCTTCAAGGAAAAAAGGAGCTATTAATTATGCAAGATTTCAAAATATCTTTAATGACTGTGAAAATCTTCCAGTTTTTATGAAAATACCTCCAAGCAATTACCCATAATCTATTTCTGCAATACCTTTTTTATATCAAATTTTATTTTTTTGTTGTTTTTTCTTTAAATTTTTAAATTAAAAAATCCCATTCAGATTATCAGCATTATTTTTTATAATTTGCTGTTATGTATTTCATCCTGGCATAATTTCCAATATTGGAGGTTATAAATTGCATAAAGACTACAAAATCTTAATCTGTGTTGCTGTTTTTTGCAAATTTGACTGGGCAACGGTGCATCATCATATCATTGATTTTGTGTGTAAGCATTCTGCATGGATGTAAAAACAGTGAAACTTCTTCAGTAAATGAAGAGATGTCCTTTTTGCACATTAACATGTCCATTTGTACCTTTGCAAGAGAGAAAATTTCTCCAGCTCTTTGGGCTACTGCACTTTAGAGTGGTGACTCGTCCTTGTGGTTTTTTATTTATCTCATCAAAAGACAGGTTGTCCATCAAAGCAGTTCAGATAATTGCAGTAACACAGCTGGGCACACACAATTAATTACCAACCACAGGGACATGAATTTACACATTTCAGTTGTTAGTATACCTGAGTGCTTATGCTTGCAAAAATATATTTGTTATCATTGACTCCTTTGGAGGTAACATGTCCTATGAAGTATTCTGTCATGTTCTTACGTTTCTCAAATAAATCTCTATTTTAAATGTAAAAAAGAAAAAAAAAAAAAAAAAAAAAAAAGAAAAAAAGCTAAAAAAAATCCTTTTTT
>JAJEJO010000202.1:1586838-1608416 GCA_020662805.1 Glaucomys volans | reverse complement strand
CATGTTCTTACGTTTCTCAAATAAATCTCTATTTTAAATGTTAAAAAAAAGAAAGAGAAAGAAAGAAAGAAAGAAAGAAAGAAAGAAGAAAGAAAGAAAGAAAGAAAGAAAGAAAGAAAGAAAGAAAGAAAGAAAGAAAGAAAGAAAAAGAAAGAAAAGGAAAAGAGCTAAAAAAAATCCTTTTTTATATTTTTTACTTTTCATTGATTTTCATCTAATGATTGAAGCAAGGCACCTTGGGATTTAGCCGTATTTACTTGTGCATTACAGAGGATGCATTTATGTAGAAAAGATCCTACACACACTACGGAAACACCAGAGTAGTTAAGGGTTAAACACATATTGACAGCCCCCTCCTGACACACTTCTGTCCTCTCCCTACTGGATTCTGTAATCTTTGGTATTTTCAGCCCCCTAAGGTGAAAACCCTGCACTACACTCTGGGGTTTCACACACAGCTTCCTTTTCTATTGACTACACTAATTCCTTTCATACTAGAGAGAAAATCTGTCTCCCTGGGTGTTTCTCTGCTATGTTTTATTTATGAAAACTCCAGTAGATGTTTCTTAGCCAATATCTATGAAGAGAAGGAAGATAGTGTTCACTCTTTCTGCATCCTCCACTGCTCATAGTTATACGAGAGTTACTATAACATACCAGAGCATTTTTGCAAAACAAACGCTTAATCTCTGATTTAAAACCAGTTCTAGTTTCAACTGAGTTTTAGAATATTAAAACCAATGAAACATAAATAAACCTACTGAACTTCCAAAGGACATAGGCAGCCGTGCCAAGTCATTTGTTCATTTACATGCAACCCAGATTTCCTAGGACCCACCATAACATAGAGACAATTTTTTTTTTTTGCTGGTTTGTAGCTCCGACAGATTCATGATATCTAACCTCCTGCCAAGTCCCTTGCATCTAATTCTGAAAATTGCCAGGAAGGAGGGCAAGCTGTCTCATAGTCTCCATTAGAAATTTCTGTTAGTGGTCAACTCTAACACATCCCCACCAGGGCTGGCTGTTGTTCTCTCCACTGGGCCCCAAAATCCCTCCTTCTACAGGGGCAGGTTCAGAAGTTTCCAGAAGGCATCCCCTACCTCTTGGACAGGCATATCTACCTTTGCTCTGCAGTTGCAAGATGCTTCTCCTCTCTTGGTTACATGCTCTGTGTGGGAAAGCTGCCCACCCAACTCTTTACTCAGGAACCAGACATGCATCTGAAGTACCAGCAGATCCCTTCTCTGCATTGGTAAAAACCTTTCACTGGGTTGAGCTCCCAGGGCCTAGTTTCTTCTTTCATGTGGATTAGTGCCCTCCCTAGAGTGTCCTTGGCCCTCTGGTGACTCATCCCTGGTGGCCAATTTGCCCAGACATTATCTGAGACCAGCAGAGGTAAGTTTCTTTCTAGAAGCCCCAGCTGTCCTGCAAACTCCCCATTATTTCCCATTATCTGCCCTATCATAGGAGCAGACATTTCCAAGACTCACTTAAATTCATTGCAGGCTGCCTGCTACATGTGTCAAGAAGTAACGGAGTGCAACTGTACTTAAATCAATACAAGTCCATGCTTTTTCAGTGAAAAATGACTTTTTGAATTAAAAGAGAAATCTGCAGGAAGTCACAATAATTACTTAGATGGTCTGTGTTTACTCCTGACTCATGGGTCCCTTTCCTATGCAGGTGAGGGCGCCCCCGATGTGTTTTCACAGAACTGTGCTTTTCTACTTCATGGGACTTGTTATTGCAGTAAATAAATAATGGGTTATTTGTATACAATCTAAATAATGCCTGCCTTCTCCAGTGGATTACAAAATATGCAGGACAGGAATCAACTTTGCATGTTCTTCCCCCAAACTCCAGGGTCTGAGAGAGAGATAAATACTTATGAAAGAACAAATAAATGTAACGTGTGCCATCGTAGATCTCTATCTTTTCCTTCTTTTCTGTGTAGTGTGTGTGTGCGTGTTTGAGCACACGCACATAAATCCTGGTGCTTTCTTCACTGTGTGCTTTTGAATAGGCAATACTGTTTTGAGTCATTACGAGTATTTCCTTGTTCTACTGGAAATTTTACAATTTCCTGTAGTGCAGTGGTTGTGATTAACAAAGTTCTTATTTAAGACTTCAGAACATAGACTCTGGAGTTCAACTGCCATCTTTTTGGAGTTTGTTCTTTAACCACCCTGTGCATCAGTTCCCTCATTTGTGTAAAGGGGATAATAATGGTACCTATTGCATACAATTTTTGTAAGGAATAAACTAGATAGTACTTGTGAATCCCTTGGCAAAGTCCTCAGCACTTGGTACATAGTAATTGCTCAATAAACATTAACTATTCCTACTACTATTATTCCTCCTTTCTAGGTGGTCTATACCTGAGCCTCAATTTATTCTGCATCATCTACTCTAGACATTTGCCTATAGAACGTCTCGCTTTGTTCTTTGTTTTTAGCAAAAACCATAAACAAAACATCTTTTCCATATTGTTAAAGAATAAGATGCAAGTGAAATTAAATAAGCAGCAACAACAACAACAACTGAAAACCCCGTTATTTCAATCAGGGTGAGGGAAAGTTCAGTCTGGCATGTTCCTCCTCCGTTGTCTCTGTTTGCTGCTTTTGGTGTTCATTCATGAGGGATTAGCCAAGACATTTGAGAGAAGGAAAAAATCTGTCCCCTGAGTTCCACTACTTGTGCTCAGATAGTATTCTAACCTGTTCTTAGAGATCATTTTTTCACTACAGTCACCTCTAACATGAATATAGTGAAAAACAATAATTCTTATGACAATAGAGGGGAATTTCTGCATCTTGTTGCTTAAATATCAGCATTTCTGCATAACGTAATTTGAGATAGCCAGGGCTATTAATATAAGTACCTGAATTGAAAATGGAATGGTCTCCCTGTGTCACTCATGGCTCTGATGGGCAAGTCTGTTAAGAACATGTATGATGAGATTTTCCACAAAAAAGGTGATTCTAGAAATACAGCCAACTCCTAAATGTTAATTATATTCAAAATGCCCTCTAACTCATATAAAGTTTTCGTGCAAAATTCTAAGTGAACGACAACACTTTTCATTCAAAAGTAGTGAATGCATATTACTAGAACTAGCATTACATATAGACTGTTCACAGGTCTTTAAACCCCAAAATACTCCTTTAATTTTAAAAATGTCTGTAAGGAACTCATGGAAGGAAAAACTACAAGAATTGTCATAAGCTATACCTGGATTGAGGAAGTGTATTGACTTGTTTTTACATTCAAACAAGATTAACTGTATTTGAAGGTTCTTGGTTCTGCATTTTGCTTTAACTGTGGGAATCGTGTAAACCTCATTTCATTTCGGCATAATGCTTCTGAAAAGGGCTAGCAGGTCTACGATTCTGGTGCACTGCACACTTCTGTCTTAATTTGCAATTACATTTCAATGACTATATTTTAACTCTAACACCATCTTTCTCACAGAATTGCTCTTCTAGGCAGTGGATATCAACCTCCATCCAGAGTCCAGCTCTGGAAGACTATAGTGTTCAGAACAAGTAAAATATTATGGACTGTTTACCACTCCTTTTCCTTTCATTACATAGAGGTTGTTTACCAAGAAAAACCCGTATTACATCCAAAAACTATTTTAGTACTTAGTGAAATGTCTCATATTTTTATATACTTGCAAATTTTAAAAAACATTTGAAGTTTTTTCTGTTTTAAACTGTGCCTAAAAGTTGAATTCATAAGAACCTTTATTGCTCCCAACTGCTGATTAATTTTTTTATTATGGAAACTTTAAAACATGTCTGTCTAATTGCTCTGGCTAGAATTTCAAGGAGATGTTGAATAGAAGTGGTGAAAGAGGACATCCTGGAACAACTGCCTTGTTCCAGTTTTTAGAGGGAATGCTTTCAGTTCTTCCCCATTTAGAATGATGCTGGTTGTGGGCTTAGCATAGATAGCCTTTACAACATTGCAGTACATTCCTACTATCCCTATTTTTTCTAGTGTTTTGATCATGAAGGGATGTTGTATTTTATCAAATGCTTTTTCTGCATCTATTGAAGTAATCATGTGATTCTTAACTTTAAGCCTGTTGATGTGGTGAATTACATTTGTAGATTTCTGGATGTTGAACCAACCTTGCATCCCTGGGATGAAACCCACTTGATCATGGTGCACTATCTTCTTAATAGGTTTTTGTATGCAATTTGCTAACATTTTGCTAAGAATTTTTGCATCTATGTTCATTAGGGATATTGGTCTGAAATTTTCTTTCCTTGATGTGTCTTTGTCTGGTTTTGGCATCAGGGTGATATTTAGTTTCATAGAATGAGTCTGGAAGGGTTCCCTCCTCTTCTAGTTCATGCAATACTTTGATGAGTATTGGAATGAGTTCTTCTTTGAAGGTCTTGTAGAACTCAGCTGAGAATCCATCAGGTCCTGGACTTTTCTTAGTAGGTAGGCTTTTGATGACTTCTTCTATTACATTGCTGGAAATTCATCTATTTAAATTATGTATGTCCTCCAGATTCGATTTGGGTGGATCATATGTCTCTAGAAACCTATTGATGTCTTTGAGATTTTCTCCTTTGTTGGAGATAGATTTTCAAAATAGTTTCTAATTATGTTTTGTATTTCCATAGCATCTGTCGTGATATCTCCTTTTTCATCACGTATTTTAGTAATTTGAGTTTTCTCTCTCCTTCTTTATGTTAGGTGAGGCTATCAATTTTGTTTATTTTTTCAAAGAACCAACTTTTTTTGCCAATTTTTTGAATTGTTTCTTTTGCTTCAATTTCATTGATTTCAGCTCTGAGTTTAATTATTTCCTGTCTTCTACTACTTTTGGTGATGATCTGCTCTTCTTTTTCTAGGGTTTTGAGCTGTAATGTGAGGTCATTTATTTGTTGACTTTTCATTCTTTTCTTGAATGCACTCCATGCAATGAATTTTCCTCCTAGTACTGCTTTCATTGTGTCCCAGAGATTTTGATATGTGGTATCATTGTTCTTGTTTACTGCTTAGAATTTTTTAATTTTCCCCCCTGATGTTTTCTGTTATCCACGCATCATTCAATAGTATATTATTTAATCTACAGGTGTTGGAGTAGTTTCTGTATTTTATCATTGATTTCTAATTTCATTCCATTATGATCTGATAGAATGCAAGGTAGTATCTCTATCTTCTTGTATTTGCTAAGAGTAGTTTTGTGGCATAACATATGGTCTATTTTACAGAAGGATCACCGTGCTGCTGAGAAGAAAGTGTATTCACTCGTTGATGGATGGAAAATTCTATATATGTCTGTTAAGTCTAAAGTATTGATTGTGTTATTGGGTTCTATGGTTTCTTTGTTCAGTTTTTGTTTGGAAGATCTGTCCAATGGTGAGAGAGGTGTATTAAAGTCACCTAGTATTATTGTGTTTTGGTCTATTTGGTTCCTGGAATTGAGAAGGATTTGCATGATGTACATGGATGTGCCATTGTCCGGGGCATAAATATTTATGATTGTTATGTCTTGCTGATTTATGCTTCCCTTAAGCAGTATGAAATGCCCTTCTTTATCACTTCTGATTAACTTTGGTTTGAAGTCTGCTTTAGCTGAAACGAGGATGGAACCCCCTGCTTTTATACTGAGTTCATGTGTATGGTATGTTTTTTCCCAACCTTTCATCTTTAGTCTGTGGGCATCTTTTTTTATGAGATGAGTCTCTTGAAGGCAGCATATTGTTGGGTGTTTCTTTTTAATCCAATCTTCCAGTCTATATCTTTTGATTGATGAGCTTAGGCCATTAACATTCAGGGTTATTATTGAGATATAACTTGTATTCCCAGTCATTTTGACTTATTTTTTACTTTTAACCTGACTTGGTTTCTCCTTCAATTGGCTCTTCCTTTAGGGTGATTCCTCCCTCTGCTGATTTACATTGTTGTTTTTCATTTCTTCCTCATGAAATATTTTACAGAGAATGTTCTGTAGTGCAGGCTTTCTATTTGTGAATTCTTTCAGCTTTTGTTTATCATGGAAGGATTTTATTTCATCTTCAAATCTGAAAGTAAGTTTTTCTGGGTATAAGATTCTTGATTGGCATCCATTTTCTTTCAGTGCTTGAAATATATTGTTCTAGGCCCTTCTTGCTTTTAGGGTCTGGCTGAGAAATCTGCTGATATCCATATTGGTTGCCCCCTATATGTAATCTGATGCTTTTCTCTTGCAGCCTTTAAAATTCTATCTTTATTTTGTATTAGATATTTACATTATAATGTGCCTTGGTGTGGATCTGTTGTGATTTTGTGTGTTTGGTGTCTTATAAGCCTCTTGAATTTGATTTTCCATTTCGTTCATCAGATTTGAGAAATTTTCTAATATTATTTCATTGAACAGATTATTCATTCCTTTGGTTTCTCTCTCTGTGCCTTCCTCAATCCCAATAATTCTTAAATTTGGTCTTTTCATGATGTCCCATAAATTTTGGAGGTTCTGTTTGTGATTCCTTACCTTCTTCTCTGTTTGGTCGAGTTTGTTTTCAAGATTAAATACTTTGTGTTCATTATCTAAGGTTCTGTCTTCCAAGTGATCTAGCCTGTTGGTTAAGCTTTCTATTGAGGTTTTAATTTGGTTTATTGTTAACTTCATTTCAAGGATTTCTGTTTGTTTGTTTTTTCAGAATCTCTATCTCTTTATTGAATGATATTTTGCTTCCTGCAATTGCTCTTTTAGCTGTTTATTGGTGTGATCATTCATTGCCTGCATTAGCTCTCTTGTCTCATTGTTCATTTCTCGGATCATTTTAATTATGTACATTCTGAACTCCCTTTCTGACATTGCTTCTGCCATGTTGTCTTTGGGTTCTTTTGATATAGCATCTAGGTTTGTTTGGGACATTTTCTTCCCTTGTTTTCTCATGTTACTTGTGTATCTTCCCCTCTAGCAGTGCAAATCCTTGGTATTGCAGTTTCCCCTTAAAGACTTATAGTTTCCCTCTCAATTTCCAATACCTCACCTTGAAATGAGAGATCAATATTAGCAGCACACCATATAAATAATATGCATCCTTAATCCAAATAGTCCCTATTAAAATATTAACTGTGTTGTCTTAATAAACAGAGATGAGTTTGAATTATTATCTATAGCATAACCAATAAGTTTGCAATAAGGACTGTAATTTCTAATGGTGGACAAAGAGGATGAGGAGGGGTGTAGAATATAATGGTAATGAGATAAGAAGTGAGTCTATAGAGATACTATGTTGTAGGAATAGTGGAAGTGTAAATAAAAAAAATAGGTTGTTAGCATGAGAAAAAGGAGAGTCTCCAAGGAAATGGATATATAAGAGGAAGATAGAGTGAGAAGAATATTAATAAAAGAAAAAAGTAGGAATATAGTGGATATAATAGGAATAATCATAATAATACAACAAATTTTTAAAACGTTCTGCAATAAAATTATACTGTACTGTTCAAACCTCCTATTTTTCAATAGTCTGATGCCTGAGAGGTGCTTGATAATGCGGTGACCCAGGAAGGGTACTGTCCCACTACCTCCAGGTCAGGAATAATCAATGCTTGTGGGCAAAGGTGACCCAGTGTTGATAGATGGTCAGTTGCAGCATGGGCGCTAGACGTCAGGCCAGGGTGTAGGCCTGGGCACTAGACTGAGGACAGGGGTGCAGACCTGTGCCCTCTGCTGGAGACGCTATTCTGATGGCGCAGGAAGGCTGAATTTAGATTCTTTGTTTCATTTTGTTTCTGGTTCTGGGGATAAAACTCAGAGGTGATCTAACACTGAACTACATTCTCAGACATTTTTATTTTTTAGACAGAGTCTCATTAAATTGCTTAAGCTGACCTCAAACATGTGATCCTCCTGCCTCAGCCTCCTGAGTCACTCGGATAACAGGCATGTGCCCCTATGCTCTACTGTGAATTTAGATCTTAAAATTTAATGAGATTCAGGCATAATATTTTTACAAGAATATTTTATGTGATACTCTGAACTGCATCTTCATTCCCCAGGAGACACTTGATGTCCCTATCCTATGTCACTCTCAGACAGGCTGGGAACCATCAGCTGGTGCAGACAATGCTCCTGTTATAACATTGACTCCCCCCTCATACTGTTGGTGAGTAATTTGACACCTTTCAAATATCAGTGCCCTATAAACCTTTTTCCTAATTTCTTAGAATCTATTTTGATAATAGTTGCCCCATCACTGATTTCCTTGGGAGATGAAAAACAACAGTATCAGTCTGTGATTTATTCTACATGTATTAACAAAAATTCTTTTGCTTAAAAAAAAAAAAGCATTCTTCTTAACTAAGGCAATCTGGGCATCCTGAAATACCATTTTCATTGGCAGGAGAGACAAATCCACAATCTCTGGGAGCAGCCAGAGAATCTTTGGGTTCTCCCATCTCTGGGCAGTGGAGCCCTCTAGCAAGGCTTCCACATTCTTTTGTGGCATCCTTGATGGTCTGGGACAGTGTCCTTTCTTTTTGGCAAAACAGAATGTCCCAAGTGCACCTTGTATTTTGCAGACCCAGACCAGGATCCACCATTTCTCCAAGAAATCATAGTTTTTTGTTTTTGTTTAAAGTGGGAGAAATAATCATTCTTTAACTCTAAAATACTTGTGTTTCAGCATGCATCTGATTTAAACTACATTGTGAAGTTAGAAAGTCTATGTCTGTGCTCCTTGCTAAAGACATTTCAATTAATGTAATTACCAGGCATACACAAGATTATCAAAGAGCTTTGGGCATTTCCTCATTGGTTCTGCAATATTCCCACTAAGTTCCTACAAGACTGTTTTATCCCCATTTAGCAAGGTGAGCTGAATAGAAAAGCGGATATTTAATTGGACAGAATATTAGATGCATGTAAACCTTTAGGCATCTATCATGCTCTCTCACTATTACAGAAGCTAGTCCAGGCTTTAAAGTAATTGTACAAAGCAGTCCACAAAGTATTCCAAAGTGATAATGGCAGTAATTTAATTAACTTTCAGTTTAATAATTAGAACTGTTTTGATCATAATTTTAATATTTTATTTCCCATAAAAATAAGTATGGATTGACCTGTGATGTAATACATTGGCAAGGGCAAAATTCATTTATTTATTCAGTTAATAAATATTTATGTGCCTGGAAATCTGAGACATGAATATTTAGTTCTTATAGCTGTGAGATTTTTAAATTAACTTATAAAATAGGAAACTTTGAGGGGGACATAATCATAATCGAGTTATATTCACATTGTAAAAGGAAGGACACAGTATCATGATAGATTCAAAAGACCTAGACATATAAAAAAAAAATTGGCCCAATTTCCCCAGATATCAAATCCGCTGAGGCCCTTAGCTCTTTGCAGTTGGTTTTTACTGTGGTTTGGGTTAGATTTTCAAGCTATAAATCTGCTTCATTCTCTCTCCAGTTGCCAGCCTGTCCCTGTCACCCTCCCACCAGCCCCTACCACCTCATTGTCTGACATCTTTTGTAGCAGAGTGAACTTGTGTTCTTCCCCAGGGGACTCTCCATGACTGGAGGAACCAAGACACTTCCAGTAGGGACATTTTTCCGTCTGATTTTGCCTCTTTGTCAGTAAACACCTAGTCACCAGAGCTGTTGCTTTTCAAGTGTTCCCTGATCATTTGCTTCTTCACTTTAAAGGGTGCAGCATGGAAAGAGCCCTGTCCAGCAATCACACATTCCAGGCTCCCTATAAACCCCTCTCTGTGTGATGTTGGCCAGGTCACTGGCCTTCAGTGAGCCTCAGTTTCCCGGCTACCAGATGATATCTGAGGGTCATGATGACCCCAACCATTTTTCCCAAGTAAAGTTGCTATGTCTATCCAGAATCTTCCCATAAATCCACACTGGCCAGAGAGGCAGAACTGAAGTCAGATCCAGGTTACTTTCTTGACTTGAATCACTGTATTTTAATTTTTACTTGGTACAGACTCAAATAAAAGTAAGTAAAGATTTTACAAAAGTTTACTGAAGAAAGACATTGAGAACTCAGAAACTACCACACCAACTTAACAGTTTCATAGTAGATGGGGTGTGATACAGAATTAACTGAGTTAATCAGAAAATCATTCACTTCCTCATTTACCTTGTTCAGGATTCTGCCTTGCTTCAAAGTAACTTGAGCAATATAAAGCCTACAAGTTCCTTCTCCTGTTTTTGGTTTCTTCCCTTGGAAATTGTGTGGTAAAATAGCTAGGAGCGTGTGCTTTGGAATCCAACTATTAAGTTCTGAATCTTGCTTTATCATTAATCAAGTATGTGACTATAGGCAAGTTACTTAACCTCTGTTTGCCTCAATTTTCTGATCTGTCAAATGTAAATGGGAATAGCACCTTGGTCGTAAATAAATAAAATTCTTAGCCGGTTTGTGGTATATGCTTAGTCTTCAACAGATAGCAGCTAGAAGGCATCATACCAAGCCATTAAGTCCTGACCAAAAAAGAGAAAATTTGATTTGTTTCCACACATCACCATCACCTTCATCACTCACCTCCAGAAGCTCAGGAATCACTATATTTTTTACTGATCATATAGCACCTGGAGGGACAGTTAAACTTTCAAAGGCAGTCTAAAAGAGAAATCATAACTTTCAAATATTTCTCGAACACTTTCTTTGAGTTAATACCTATCCACTTGCAAATCAATCAAACCCATACTGGATCATTACTGCTCTCCTGAGAACTGCTCGAAAATTCTGTCTCCTGGCAAAAGGAGCAAGCCACACCTCTTCTGCATTCTTTTCCTGAAAGGTCATCTACTTGTGGTCTTAGAAATGTACATGAAAGCTGAAATGTGTCAGTCCTTCCCTTTTAACACAGTACTTCAGCCCACTATGCCTAGACCACAGACCTCTGTAGCTTTCACTTCTAATATTCATAACCAGTGGTTTGAATGAAGATCAAGTACTCCTGTCCCCATAAGCACTGCAATGGTCATAATATTTTCATAAGAAACTTTATAAATGAATTTCACTAAATTCAGAATTTCCCCAAATTCCTTCACGTATGCTGAATGTGGGAAGAAAACTAGAGTTTCCTTCAGGAAGTACTTTCTTCCCCCTTTTCTGCTATGAGGACCAGCCGGAGAAGTCTGAAACTATGAAAACATGCCTGAGGCTTATTTGCTTGTAAATTATAAATAGATTCACGTTTATATTTCAATAGAACACCCTGAAGGTTTCCCAGAAGCTTTCAGAAAAATAATTTCTCAGGTGCTTACATGAAATGATTGAGGAAAATGGATTTTTCTACACCAACCATTAATTAATTCTGGTTCATACATTAAAGCCTGTATTTTTTGTGTGTATATAATATGATACTGTATCCTTCTATTTGTAAGCAGGACACAGTGGATTAATTCATCGATTTAGAAACCCTTGCCCAGATTATTGCTGACAAAAAAAAACTAAATAAAAATAAAAGGTGTCTGTACCTTAAAGGCCAACAGATGTACTTAAAAGAGCAGTGTGTGGGGGTCTGTGTAAGGGGCCTTTTGGAGACTGAGAGGAGAACATTGGTACAATAAGTCTTTTTATTAACACGCTTTAATAAATTCACTTGCATTCACCTGCAAATTATCAGGTTTTTCCACTTAGACACAGTTTAATTGTAAGAAAAGCCTAATTTTCCCCCACCTCTTTGGAACCGGGGATTGAAACCAGGGTTGCTTAACCACTGAGCCACATCCTAGACCTTTTTATTTTTTTAAGTTGAGCATGTCTTACTGAAGGCCTTGCTAAATTGCTGAGGCTGGCTTTTAACTTGTGAGCCTCCCGGCTCAACCTCCTAAGGAGCTGGGATTTCAGGTGTGTGCCACCACACCCGGCAAGCATAACCTTTTGTAGAAGAAAAAACAGTATCAGTTTCACAACCACCTCTAAAAAGAAATTTTCATCAGGCACAGTGGCGCATGCCTGTGATCCCAGTCTCTCAGGAGGCTGACACAGGAGGGTTGCAAGTTTAAAGCCAGCCTCAACAACTTAGCAAGACCCATCTCAAAATAAAAAAATAAGGTCTGGGGTGTGGCTCAGTGCCCATGGGTTCAATATCTGGCACAAAAAAAAAAAGAAGGAAGAAAGGAAGGAAGGGAGGGAGGGAGGGAAGGAGAGAGAGAGAGAAAGAAAAATGGAAGAAAGAAAGAAAGAAAGAAAGAAAGAAAGAAAGAAAGAAAGAAAGGAAGGAAGAAAGAGAGAGAGAGAGAGAGAGAGAGAGAGAAGGGAGGGAGGGAGGGAGGGAGGAAGGAAGAAAATGGAAATTCTAATATACACATACTCTTTGATAATATTATCAGTCAGACAATGATAATGATGACTAGTGGATGTTGTTGGATCCCCACTATCTTTACTCCTGGAGCATCTGTCCCCCAGCTGTTATGTGCACTGGCTAATAATAGCTCAATAGAGAACTGCCCACTCTTTGAGAGTGTGTGTTCTTAGGGGGCAGGTGGGAGCAGATAAGGCAGGCCACGGTCAATTACTGACTGATATTGGTATCAGAGACAGGCCTCCTTACCCAGGTGCCGCCAATTCTGTAGTACAATTCCTGATCCAGATCTTTCATTAGGGGTTATGAGTCTCTAGAGTAGCCACGCCCTTGCTTGGTTCTTTTTATCCCTTCCCCTACCCTTGCTTCTCTCACGCCTCTTCTCCAGAAAGCTCTGTCCCAACAATAACTTGAACAAACAAACAAAAGCTCACATCAGGCTCTGCTTCCAGGGAATCCAACCTGAGAGTTGATATTGATACAGTATATGGTCCTAGGAAGCAATGCTAAGGATGGGAACTCTGGTTGGATCACTCACCCACTAGGTACAAAGGAGTGTACCCTCCTGTGGGGGGTGGAGTGCTATGAGAACCTGGCCGGCTGACTACTGAGATCTTCTCCTGTAGTGATGGGAATATGATACAGGTGGAAAGGGATGCATCCAGACAAGTGTTTGGAAGGTATGGGAGAAATAGAAACTGCAAGGGCTGGGGAACTGATTTACTGAAGAGAAGAAATAACTGAGAGATCCACTGATCAACAACGTAAAGCAAAAGAAGAAAACTCCAATTTGTACAGTAAGCCCCATCTCTCACAGCTTGAAGATGCAGAAGGTAAGAAAGGCAGAACTTGAGAGAAGAGGGTTTCCAGCAGAGGTTAATCTCCCAAGCCAACATCAGGGCCTTGATGGGGAAGAAGTGAGACCCAAGAATTGGAATGGGAACATCTGGGTAGATTCTTAAGAACCCTGATGTCCCCAGATTCCCTTGAATACACTTCCCACTCTGTGCTCTGGATGGAGGCCACTCCCATATTGGAAGATCAGCCTTGCATACCTCCCTGCTGAATGCCCTTACTTGAAGAAGCTGCAGAACTGTGCTTTCTTGCCCTTAGCATGATCAGCCCCATAACCCCTCCTGCACACCAGACCCCCAATTAGGGTCAAATCCCAGTCCAATCAACAGAGGAAGTACGGGGTACGCCAAGGACAGAGCAGAACTGTCTTCCCCAGGAGCTATAGGACCTGGCTAACTGGGATGAACAGGAACCAGGGCGATGGCTGGGAGCAGATCAGGACAGCAAAGAGAACCACAGGATGTGACATGCTCCAGAAAGCCTTAGTTCCCATTGAAGACTTTGTGTGGTTTCCATTTCTTTTTTTTTCTTTTGATATCATGAATTTTCATTTGTGCCTTGAGATATACATATGTACAAGTTTCTCCAGGGTATCTATCTCAGATTAGAATTAGTAGTTTGTAGGATCTGAACAAGTTAACCTGTGGTGGATAATGCCAAAGTGGGTGGATTGACTAACTCCCACCATCCTATAAGAGGCTGGGGAGTTCACTTTCTTGCTGAAACTTGGGCTTTTCTGACTTTAAAATGATTTTCCAATGGCTGGATGTGAAATGCTACCTCCTTGTTTCACTTTGCATTTTCCTGGTTACTGTGATTGATCATCTTTTCCTATGACACTTGTGTTCCCTCTTTTTTTCTCCTCTACATATTTTCATCATTTTTATTGGTGCATCAGAGTTGTACACAAGGATGTACACATGTGACAATATAATTTGGACCAATATCATTCCCTAGCACTTCCCTATGTTCCCTCTTATGACCAATTTTCTGTATTTTTTTCTTATTGACTATTGGAAGTGTTTACTAATCTAGATTTACAAGCTCCTTGTCAGTTATATCTATTGAAAATTTCTTTTCAAAGTTTAAGTCTTATACTTTTTACCTTCTTTATGGTTCACTTTTAGGTGCAGAAGTTCTTAATTTAAAAAATAACTTATTAACATTTCCCTTTTTGGGGTCTAGTGGACTATTACTAATAGTTCATTTCTATGGACTTATGTGCACTGCCCACTCAGTCATCTTTTGAGTTTCTCTGTGTGAGTCTTTATTTCATTTATCTACTTGTCTTCTTGCAACAGGGCCACACTTCTTAATTACAATTGCATGATAATCATTTCTGATGTCTGGTGAATAAGTCCTCCTATTAATTCTTCTTTACCAGTAACTTCCAATTTTTCACACAGGGTCTATATCCATTTACATTTGCCTAACTATTCGCCTTTCAATTGTTCATTTTTTCATAATTCTATTTGGGATCATTTTACTTCTGCCTGAAAACTTCCCTTCAATATATGTATTGGTACAGGTGGTCTAGTGTCTTTAAGTTTTTGTTCTCTAAAGTTTTGGTTTTGCCTTCACTTTTGAACAACAATTTTGATGAATGTAGAATTCTGTCTTTTTATCTTAAACATATTCTATTTCCTTCTAACTTTCATCATTTCTATTGATTGGTCATCTGTTCTATCGTTGTTCATTTGAAAGTAATGTTTCTTATTTCTGGCTGCTTTTAAATTTTCCCTATTTTGTTTTGTTTGTATTTGTTCTGTTTAGTTTTATAGTGGTTCTCCAATCTGGTTTCCTTTTCATTCCTTTTGTTTTTGTTTCCTTTTTCATTTTATTATTTTGTTTTAGAGTGTTTTCATACATTCTCTTCAAATACTGCTTTACCTCCATTATCTCTCTTCTCTCTGTTATTGTTTTGTCTTTCTGTATGTTTTGGTTTTTTTTTTTTCTGAAGAACTACAGATTGAACCCAGGGGTCCACTAACACTGAGCAACATCCTCAGTCCATTTTTTAAAAATGGGATACAGGGTGTTGCTAAAATTTCTGAGGTTAGCCTCAAACTTGTGATCTTCCTGCCTTAGCCTCCAAGTCACTCAGATTACTGGCATAAGCCAGTGTGCCTGGATCCAGTTCACAACTTTTACATATTCAAATTCTTACTGAATTCTTTTTCTTATCCTGTGTATTCTCCAATATGTAAACCTAAGTTACTTTAAAGCCCATGTCTGATAAATTAAATAATTGGATATTGGATCTCCTGAAAGTCTGCTTATTTGACTTGGTTTTCCATTTTGTTGTTTTCCTTCCCTTTTGGTTTTTAGCTAATTGTTTTATTCCTCTCACTTATCTAGCCTTTTTTTTTTTCTTTACTGAGGGCAATACTGTACACAAAAATTTAAAGAAACAATCAGAGATTCTGAATATCATGATGTTCCTCCAGAGAGAGCTCACTCTTGCTGGCAGCAAAATTAAAGATGGGGTCAATCACCTTAACTCCATTTTGGAATAAGCTAATTTGAATTTATTTCTCTGTGGTGATGTAATTGCTTCAGTTAGCTTTTTATTCTTAGAATGTAGCTCTTGAAAAAAACTTACATGAAAACTTTGATTAGTTATAAGGGTCACTCTTCTTTGCAGATGCTAAATTCTGATTTTGTTTCCTAGTCCCATAAGACAATCAAAAGCTTTGCTCCATTTTTACAATTCTTTACATATCCTTTCAACCTGTTTTTTACACATTAGCAAATGCTTAAAGAGGAAAAGTGACACTGTCAGGTTCCCCTCTGCAGTTTTCATTCTGTCTGTCCAAGAGCTCAGCCCCTTAAATCCTCATTGCCTTGGTAATTTCCTTTGAATGGATTACTGTTTGCATTTTATCCAGTTTTTCTTTTCTTTTTCTTCACAGCATCCATTTTATTAACAATTTTTCTAGTTATCCTTAGCAGGAGGTTCCTGATTAATCTAAACTTACATGACCAGACCTTTCCATATGCATTTCAGAAGCAGTTTTTCAAGTTTGATGAAAAAAAAAGTGTTTTTATTAAAATGTTATTGAGTCTATATCTTTGAGGAGAAGTGACAACTTTATAATATTAAAACTCTCCATCCATGAACATGGTATATCTTCTTTTAGGTCATCTTTAAAGTTTTTTCATTTTTAATTTTCTCTGTAATGGACTTGGACACCTAATAGATTTATTCATGGTTACTTCATATTTGTATTACTATCACAACCACTATATTTTAACTACATTTTCTAGTTAGTATTATTGAAGTATACTGAATTTCTGTTACAACTGGTAATTTATAGATTACTTTGCATTTTCTGTGGGTACCGATATCATCTGAAAATAATCAGAATGTAATTTCCTTATTTTCATCTTTACATATTTTAAACATCTAATCTTACTGTCTTAGTAACATGAGAATTATGTGTATTTGAATATTTGGTTGCATTTGCCTGTTTTATCAGTCAGGATTCAATCAAGGAAGCAAATTACTAGATATTATGTAATAGGTTATTTATTATAAAAATTAAACCTTACATAATTGCAAAAGGATCTGGAAAGTAAGGTCTAGAAGGGATTTGGAACATCAGAGTATAATGAGTCATCAGGAATCATGATACAATGGAAGTTATGGACAAGTTGGAGTTGGCAGGGAGAGCTATGAAGCCAGGCACTTCCAGCTTCCCAAGTGGGAGTATATAGAGAATCTGAGAGAAGTCTACGGAATGTTGATGCATCCGTGTCTGGTGGTGAGCCTGGGATCACTAGGGTGCATTGGGGTCAACAGAAAGGATAAAGATAAATCCCTAATAAGGAACAATGAGGAAAATCTGCAGCCTGGCAGCAATTTCCATGAGAAAAAGTGAGCTTCAAGCAATTGTGCCTCTTTCACTGTATCTAATCACAATGACCAACTATATCATTAAAATACACAGAAATGAACATCTGAGAAACAGTTACAGCTTACCTACTTGACAGTGCAAGGCTACCAATGTGTAAAATATAAAACCTGGTGTTTCCCTTGTTTGCTAGCCTATAGCCTGTAGTTATAGAAACCCTGTCAAGGTCTCAGCCAGTGAGTGTTTGCTTCAGGCAGGCCTAGAGCTGAAGAGTGCAGATGAAACAATGCAGAGAGGGGTTTCTTGTTTAAGACTTAAAAGAAGAAAGAAAAAGTAAAAGAAACACAGCAAAATCTTGCCTGTCACAGTTACTTAAATTGACTAGTTTTTATTTCTCTCAGTCTATGTGTATTTATTTAAGGATTTATTACAATCACATTTTCAATTATTATGTAATAATCATTCATTGGCATGGAAAGGGCACTAGTTGGAAATCAAAGCTAGTAGGTATAACCAGAACCGTATGGATTCAAAGGAACACAGTGTCCTACGTTTTCTTTGGGGCTCCAAAAGAGGGCAGAATATTCATTTCTTATGTAGTAGGTAACATTGAGTCAAATGGAATCTCAATCAGGTATTGTGTACAATGGACCATCAGAGTTAGGAAATGAAAATATTCAGTCTAGAAAAATGTAAATCAAATGTCTTAGATAATAAATATTCATTTTAAAACTTAGGTTATAAATAAAGGAGAACATTTCTAGTAGAAATATGAAGATACAAGAAAGGAAGACAAGACATCTCTTCAGAGTGACTTACTGACTGAAGTACACAAAGTACATTTTTTTCCTTTAAACTGATCAGGTTGGTAGTAGGACAGCCTGGCAAAGGACTTAAAATGGTCCCAGTTTCTAAAGTATCAGAGTCATTGAAAGCTGAAGGCAAAAAGGGATTTTCTGGTTCGAAGATAATAGAATGTTATGTGTTATTGTGGTTTCACGTCATTTATTTGGTTATCATTGAAATTCTGAATGAAGTACAAAAAGGTAATCTAAACCCTTAAGGCTTCAAAAATACTAACTTTTGAAGAAACAAGAAAATTCAGACAAGGAAAAATAATTTGGGGGAAATTGTAATTCTTTTTCTGAGGTCTATTTACTCATCAGAAATAAAAGTTAGGGCTGGGGATATAGATCAGTTGGTAAAGTGCCTGCCTCACAAGCAGAAGGCCCTGGGTTCAATCCCCAGCACCACAAAGAAAAGAAAGAAAGAAAGAAAGAAAAGATATGTCTCCTGATCCTTACTATATGGGTTATCAATTAAAGCAGAACTAAATACTGAGAAAATACAAATTAGCTGGGAAGGGTGTCATACTGAATAGTTAACTAATATTCATAAACCTCAAGTTATCCTCCCCATCACCAAATCTTTACCAAAATTCCTGTGAATATTCATTTGAAAACATAGGTTTTAATTCTTTTTTATTCTGATTTCTACTATAACCAAAGTCTGAGGTGTTGAGGAGAAATGAAAGACAAAGATAAGCAAAGGAACTAGTTAATGCATAAACTGGATAATCCAAAGCCCCAAATAATTCAAAATTACTGCATCAGGCAGGTTGTGTTATCTGTAGTAAGAATGTCTTTGCTGCAAGGAAAATACTTAATTAGAATACCATGTGAAATTTTACTTTATGAAGTCAAAGTTATAGATTTCTAATTTTTTTAAAAAAAATAATATGTTTGGCAAATAAGGTTGGTAAATCACTTTGGTTAGCTCTATCAATCCTCCTCCAACTATAAATAGCTACTTAATCAGGAGTACAGAAAAATGTTGATGTTTTATGGTGATTTTATTTAAATAATTAGAAGAAATTGATCGCCATCCACAATGAAAATGAAAATAAATCAGCCAATTTGCTTATAATCTCATATGTGAAAAACAAGTTTGTGTAAACACATAATGGGAGAATTTAACATTTTCACTGAAAAAATGCTGTGACAATAATAATGACTGAGAAATACTGATGTCTTTTGGGAAATGGTTTAAAAATTAAGTGTTTTCATTCAAAGATTTTAAAATACAAAAATGAGTGATCTCATTCTGAAAAATCAGGTTGTAAATTATTGTAATTTTCATTAATTTATCACAATTCATTCTGCAAAATTACTAGCATGGACCACACCAATGGTTAATAAATTCCTACAATGTATCTAAATGGTAATTTTATAATATTCCAGTTATTTCATGAGATTGAGTTAAGAATGCTATTCAGATCAAATAAATTATTTTGTAACTGACCAAACCTGCTTTATCCCCAGATTTATTCTGAGGGTGCAAGGGAAAAAAAAAATCTATCTGTACTGACTATTGAAGACATCATAGTTCATAATTGTCCCAATTCTCCTGATCACTCTTCTTTAAAAATCTGCAGTGGGATTGCTAGGAAGAAAAAACAAAAGCACAACTATACATCTGTCTCTAGAACCCTGATTAGGTGAGTAACCATTGAGATTGTGAGACCAAAATCTTTAGTATTCTACTTCTTGAAAGAAAATATACTGTCCATCACATGGTTTGCTCTTGACCTCCCTTTTAACTCCAGTTGTCACTGAGTCGGTTCCAATTGGCCTGGTGCATGTTTGTGGCTATATTGTGTTAGCTGACTGGAGAAGAATGGGGCTTCTCAACTCCATACAAGGGTAGAGGAAAGCTTCATTCCATTACCTGGAGACCAGATTTTTTATCACTGGATGGAGAGATCCAGCAGCCTTGCTCTGTTCCTATTCCATATATGTGGGGTTCCAGTCTCCATGAAGTTGGCTGTACTGACCCTATACAAAAAAATAAGCAAATAAAAAGCAGAAAAAATTCAGTATTCACATCATTCACAATGTCCAACAAAAGAGACCCTTAAAAATTGGGGTTTGAGAATTGACCTGAAATATGAGACAAAAAAGGAACACACTCTAAAACTATTATGGACTCAATTTCAAAAAATTAAAACTGTCTTGGTTGATTGGAATAATCCCAAGAGCTATGCTACCTGAGATTGCTCTTTGACTTTCTCTGTGTACTTCCTATCTCCCCGACTGAACCATGAATTGCTTTGGAGCAAACTCAAGTTTTCAGTACACTTGTATCCCTTTCTCCCAGCATGGTCTTCTGCCCCTAGAAAAGTACTCTGCACTTAACTTGCACTAGTTGACACTGGCTAAGGTGGATGAAAATGGCTTTGTGAATCTACCACAAGTACTGTATTTTCATGAGCTTTCCAAGGACAGAGAAGGGATTAGCTCAGGGCCAAAACTGATCTTATATCCTACCTACCTTTCCTCCCCAACCAATTTCTAAGTATACTTTCATCCCAGGCATTTATGAGACAACTGGACAGGGATATGTTACTCATATTGGGAGACAGTTAGATGAGTGGCCCCATAAAAAGGGTTAAATTGTTTGTAACAGAGTACAAAAAAAGTAGACATTCTAAATTGTCTATGCAGTTGACTATACAGCTAACTACAAGAAGTCTTTAGTTTTTTTCTGAATGTAACCACATTCCTATCATAACATTGTGCTGCTGACTTGCAAAAGTATATACTATGTACCTCTAAGCTAGATTAACTTCATAAGAAATAATTTTTGTGCTTTTAGGTGCTTAAAAAAAGTTGTATGGAACTATAAGATATCCTATTACTTTCTAGTAGTGCTACCAATAATAATAAAAACTAAGCAACTTTTCAAAATGCAGAATTTTTAAAATTATCCAGGCAACAGTAACTGTATATATAAAAATGCTATTATTTATTGTGGTATTTATGGTTTTTATAATCAATTCTTAAGTGTACATTAAGCAATAAGGTTTTACTGAATTTAGTATTTTGGGTTACCTGAAAGTGCGTATACAAAAGGGATTTTAGAGTAAGTTTTCCAGAATAAGAAGCCTATGTTCTTTCTATAAGGAAACCTGAAAAGGAGATTATGGTAATAAGCATGAAGGGCAAATATCAGAAAATATAAGTAGAGTTGATATTTTATTGGCTCCTTTCATTAGCAGAGGAACTGTTTTTGTTGGCTTAAAGATTCTCTAAGCTTTTCCAAAGGCTATGACACGAAAGCATGTTCAATACTGTCCTCTGTACTATGAAAAATAATGATGCTATCTAAGACAAAAGCCCAAGAGGTTTATCATAATGCAACTCGTGGCAAAAGTACTATGTCAAAGGATATTTAACTCCATTTCTACCTGAAGCAGACTGAGTTCCAGAACAGCCTGAAAACCTGGGTTTATTTTATGGTCTCTCTGTGGCCTGACTGGGCTTCATAGACAGTCAGGGATATGGCTGAGGTCTAGCTCCTGATAAGACTTGAATACTTTGAAATCCCCAGATCAACTTACATTCACGGGAACCCTTCCCACCAGAACATGGAACACATTTTCTTGGAGTCATTTACAATTTCACTGGATCTATACCTGTAACTACCAATACAGATTCCAAACCCAAGAATGACCTTAAAACCCTAATTCAAAATAAGAAGTCACTCACTGTGTACTTGCTCAAAGTGACCTAGGAGACTG